>JBBPBX010000329.1:0-24609 GCA_038048925.1 Garcialebias charrua
ATCTGCTTTTATACCGTGTGTCCTAATGGCAAGGCAGATGGTTCCTCTCCCGTTTAGCCTGAAGGACTCTGTGTCTATGAAGTTAAGACAGAATTGAACATTTTGTCTTTCTAGTAGAAGTTTTGTTTTTATTTTTTATGAGTTTTTACTAACAAATTGAGTGTTTTTATTTTTTTATTTTTTAGAAGTAGCCTATTCCTGAGCCCATGCACCAATGTGCATCAGTTATCTTTACCTTCTTCTTCCTTTTCAGGTCACGGGTGCCCATGTCCAGCTATCACTGTGCGAGAAGCGGGGGACATCCTGGACAGGTCACCAGTCCATCACAGGGACACGTACAGACAAACGAGACCAACAACCATTCACTCTCTCACTCACACCTAGAGACAATTTAGAGTTACCAATCAGACTAACATGCATGTTTTTGATCGGTGGGAGGAAACTGGAGTACCCGGAGAAACACACATGCACAGAGAGAACATGCAAACTCCACCTAGAGAGGCTCCCGGACTGGATTTGTTCCGAGGACCTTCTCGCTGAGAGGCAACAGCTCTACCAACTGTGCCACCGTGCTGCCCCGCTGATACCCAGTGGACTGCAATTTCTGCATTTTCATCAGTTTGTGGGTTTCCTCCCACACACCAAAAACATGCATGTTAGGCTGATTGGTAACTCTAAATTGTTCCTAGGTGTGGGTGAGAGAGTGAATGATTGTCTCGTTTGTCTCTAAGTGTCCCTGTGATGGACTTGCAACCTGTCCAGGGTGTATCCTGCCTCTCGCAGTGCTTGCTGGACATGAGAACCGGCGAACCCCGCAACCCAAAAAAGGAAGAAGCAAATAAAGATGATGGATGGATGGATGGATGGATGGACGGCTTATGTTTCACATTCGTAGATTTCCTCAGAAGAACCTCAGTTTTTGATAGGCCTATATCTTTTTGGGTTGGGACTGGGGGTAACACATTTCCAACATCATTCTCCAAGTTTCTGAAACATTTCGAAACATTTGTAGGGATTTCCAATATTGTTGTGTGAGTTGTATAGCATCGCTCTTTTGTTGCTGGATTTTTAAACACATTTGAAAAATTTGTGCAACAAGCTGACTCTCAACATAATCACAGCCATATATAATGTAGATACATTACTTTGTGTAACTAATTGCAACAATAAAAAATGGTAAATGGTAAATGGAGCTTATTTATATAGCGCTTTCCAGCCCCCTGTGAGGAGCCCCAAAGCGCTTTACAATACCAGCCATCCACCCATTCATTCAGACATTCATACACCGGTAGTGGTAGCCTGCCTTGCAAGGCGCCATCCAGACCTACCGGGAGCAACTCGGGGTTAAGTGTCTTGCCCAGGGACACAACGACACATGGTGGGCGGATGCGGGATTCGAACCTCTAACCTTCCGATCAGGGGTCGACTGCCATTACCACTACACCACGGCCGCTCCAAATGTGGCTCCATTTGCAGGAATGTCACAAAAGTTTGTTATTTATTCATAGTTACATATAGGTCTTTTGCAGATCGGGACTAATGCACTTCTGGTCGCCATTTTGGGTGTATGCGCAGATAGTGTGCGCAGAGACCCGTTCAGTTAAACAGGAAGTCCGTGGAAAACACAGTGCGATTCATAGCGATAACATCAGCAAAATGGAAAGTAAATATAAAGATGAGAAGAAGCCGTATAGAGAGAAACTCAACGTGGAAGCCAGAGACCGTTACATGGCGAAGTTGACGTCAATTAACAACGTAGATCCATACGAGGTAGCAGCTAAGCTAGCAGCTAAGCTAAGGCATGGACGTCCGAACCAGGGCTACTTCCACAAACAACAAATATGGATATTATTTTCTATCTTGTAAATGGTGTCAGTGCCTACACATTTGACGAATTTGGTGGTCACAGCAAAGGTAAAAAACTCTAAACATAACATCTTAGTCAAAGTTATACAGATGTCACTTCACAGCTAGTTTAAAGACACAAGTTATGTGTGTGTGTATGTACACACACATCTATCTATCTATATATATATATTGTGTGTGTGTATATGTATATATACACACACATAATATATATATATAGATAGATGTGTGTGTATGTACACACACACATCTATCTATATATATATATAATGTGTGTGTATATGTATGCTATCAGTAATGATCACAACGTCGACACACACCAACATGGCGCCCGGTACCCACGTGACACGAGCCGTGACGTCACATGCAAAAGACCGATTGTATGTACCCAAATGTGTTATTTATAAATTCAATGTGATTACAAGTGAAAATTCACTTGTTTTCCCATAACTTTGTTGTCAACTAGTTGCCAGCAATTGCAGTTCAGTAAGAAAGCAAAGTTGAGAAACGTTTAAAATAGTTGTCAAAGATATATTTAGAATTTCCTGCTACAAAAAGGCAAAAATAATAGTTATTAATGAATAAACTGATTTGTGAGTCTCTCTGTGAAATGGCTTATTAATCATCTTTACTTTAAAGTTGGAGTCACAAGTCTGTGACTAACGGTATATTGTGAGAGTCAAAAGCTGAACGTGAACCACTGCTTTGGGCAATTTCTTTGTTTTTCCAATTTTCCTTAAAGAGTTTAACTTTTGCTTTGTTGTGAATGTGACTAAGTGATTCTGGGGGAATAATTATGTATCAATAATCATATCATTTAATCAGTCATGTACAGCCTGCTCAACCACTTCCGTTCTACCTGGTCATTCTTTTTAAAGTGTTACATAACATACAGTACAGTATTTTAGTCACATGTTTCAAAATGCGTGCATCAAAAATGATAATAAGCATTTATTTTATAAAATGCTAATTAAATTGAGCACATTTCCATATCTGGTATTTTGTTTTTAAGTTACACAATTTGCTGCAGCAGCTGAACAATATATGTAGGATGGATTTTATTTAAAGTTTTAACAAAAATACAGAGTGCATGATTAAAATAACTCCAGCTGCAAAACTGTTGCTCGTTTGCATTTTTAAGATAATTTGTAATAAACTGGAAGAATTTGAACCAAACGAACAAAACATGAGTGTGAAACAGCTCTTTCCTCTTTTGATTTGTTCTTATGTTTGTTAGAGAAAATTGCTGCTACTTTAGGGGCAACGCATAAGTAGAAAGGCTGAGTCTGAGAAGGTTTGTGTGTCTGTGGAGGACAGAGGAGAAGGCAGACGGCCACCGACGCACGTTGAGCCTGAGAGAGGAGATAGACACAGACAGGCTGTTGAGATTCCACCCACGCTCCGCACTCAGTCTCTGCAGCATTGAAAAAAAAAGACTCCTCTTCTTCACCACCACCCCCCCCAAACACACACAAACCATCCCCACGTCATTTGACATCAACAAGAGACCGAATCTGTAAACATATAAAGATAAAAAAATGTAAGTCATCCCATTAGGTACTGAGCCTCTTAATGTAAGGAGATTGGTGTTCTGTGATATAGAGAAAGTCTAATAAACTTGTAAAGTAGCGAGTTGTGCCATAATTGAAAAGAAACTGTGGAGACCTTTCAGTAGATCTTTGTAGTTTGAACAACAACAAAAAACAACACAATATGTTTAAACATTTCCACACACAAAGCAAAGGATGCTCCATAAGAAAACCAAACGTTAATACTGTATATGACAGAAAATGTGTAATTTCTAATTAAAAGCATCAAATACTGCATATTTATGTGGTAAAACCCCACAAATATGCAGTATTTCTTGGATTGATGTGTGCAATACTGTACCAGTCAAATTATTTTATTGTGTGAATGTTTATGAAGTATTCACACTATTGTGATCCCTTTTTATTCCGTATACATTTCAGCATCTTTCTCGTTCCACAATTTTTGTTCTCTTTCAACAAATCACATATCAAAAAAGTCTGCTCATTCACGAGAAGGGTGCCATGATTTTTGGTGCAACTTTAGCTTTTTGAAATATTTAGCCTTTTCTGCCATATTTTTTTCTCATAGGAAATGAATTGAGCTCATTTTACATCCTTCTGATATTTATATCTGTTTACAACCTTCTTTCACATTTTGTTCTGGTTCAGCTTCTTTCAGCTTACTTGTGCAAATTTACACTTTTTTTCCCAGCTACTTTTAGCTAATTTCAGCTGCGTGATTTATGATATTTTTATATTCTTTCTGCTAACGACAGCATTTGTGTGCTTCTTCTAACTTCTTTCTGCTAATTTCAACTTTATTGTGCTCCTTTCAGCTTAATTATGCAATTCTCAGCTTTTTTCTGCTATTTCAGCTACTATTTAGCTGTTTTATGCCAATTTTAGCCTTTTCAGCTATTTCTGATTCTAAAGCAGTTTTTTTCTCCTAATTTCAGCTTTTTTTTTTCAGATAATTTCCACTTTTTAGTGATTTCTGCTTCTTTCAGTCTAATTGGGCAAACTTGTTCTTTCTGCTTTTTTTCTGCTAACTTAGATGTTAGTTGTTCTTCAATTTTATCTACATTTCTCCATGTTTTTAGCTAATTTCAGCCTTTTTAACAAACTCTTCAGCAATAAGCATTTACGCTACATTTTTGCAGGAAATGCAATTTCTCTAGTTTTCATTTGCGCTTCACAGAAGTCAAAAACATGCAGATTCACTGATAATTTTTGTTGCGTACGTCTCTTTAAGATTGTGCTTGCGCCAATTGCATAACCTTGTACCTCGGTGCATAACATGCCAATAAAGATATATTCTATTCTATTCTATTCTATAATTTTTGTTGTGATAAATGCTTGTTTTTCTCACTCCTCCCATTCTGTTCTGTCCTCGCGATGCTCTCGTCATTTTGTGCGTGCGTTAGCATCTCAGCCAGTATGATTTTGACTGGAGGTGGGAAATAAAGGCAGTGAGAGTGAATGTGATTGGTCAAATGTATTACGGGCATGCAGAGAATGAACGCTTGACACTTGGAGTCCAACTTCCAGTAGGTTGTTGTTTTGTAAGAATTTTGAAATGAAAAAATAAACAGGATTGTCTTTAGTTTGTAAATCCTGGAAATTCACATTTATTTTATACATGCAAGGATCTCAACGCAGTTGATAAAACTTTCTCGATGACGAGACAGAATGCAGGAGAACCCTCATGCCCTCAAGGAACACACGCAGCTGGATATGTCATGGATTCCTGGGGCGTGTGGAAGATGATGTACCTGACTGTATTGTCTGTTGAGGAGGTATAAAGACGCCTACATATTTGGATTTATGATAACAGGGTTTTTGCTTTTTTGGAATTGGCAGATACCTGGGATATCGACTAATTAGGAAGACACTGGCAGCAGTTTTGGCAATAATTAAGCTGCCTGTCTTCTGTGAAGGATTACTCCGTGTTTTGAGCTCTCAGACTAATATGCTTTGCGAGCTGAACCGTAAGCTGGATGTGATTTCTGAGAATTGTGGGCCACTTGCAGCTCCTAGGACTTACTGGCATGAAGGAATCGACCTTGGAGAAGGCTAACAAGCACAGACCGGCAGAATGTCCACAAATCTGGCTGATTGCATTTGCCTTTGAGTGTACCAGCATAACTGAAGGCAGACATGAAATCAGTAGTCGGCCTGCCCAAAACATTTGTAGTTCATCTGAATCTGGCCTCCCCGCTGGCCTTGAATAGGCCAACTTATCTCAAATTGCGCCTGGTGGATATGTAAATTAAGAAGCTCTGACACCCCCTCCCCCACCAGGAACATCTATGGACCCTTATCAAAGTGGACCAGCTGAGAGACACTGTAACATCGTTATCAGGACTATGGAAACTATCTGGAAAAATTTATTATGTCTCTCTATGTTGCTTTTGCTGAGGTAGATTTTTGTGCTACAAAGTACATTACACCATGCCTTGTGGCAATGACATGTGTGAGAGATCTTTTTTATACCTTGTCTCCTCATGTTTTCTCCCCCTTTTCTTGTCTAAGCGATAAGGGCAGCACTTCATAGAAGCTGCAGCCCCGGTACACTTCCGTCTACCCTTCAGTCAGCTGCACGGAACATATTTTTGCTGTACTTAACTGTACAATGACAACAAAATTGATTCTGGTTCTGATTTAATTTTAGTTGACTTCCGTAAAGAAGATTTTTCATGAGATTGTTGTGTGCATTATTGTTTGTCTATCTGTTTGTTTTTATATATAATTTGTGAGGCTAAAAATTGAGCAAAAGGATGCAGATGTTAGTACACACAGGTGCAGCTCTTCTGCTTCAAATTTCACTGCAAACACTTTTTTTTAACTACACCAGGCTTTAATGATCATTGTGTTTAATGTTGCACAAAGCTATTCTTAAATTAGATTAAATAATATAAAAAACACTGGCTAAATGATAAATGTAAAAAAAAAAAACTATGAAAGCTAATTGTAATGAAATGACTGCCTAAAAGCCATCCAGCATTCACAGTTATTTATCTAAAATGTTGCAGCTCAAAGAAATCACCGTGGAGCTCCCTGAAAGATGACAGAGACTGAATCTACAAAGATCAGAACTTTTAAATGCCCGCGCACAAGAGAATTAAATCTGTATTACAGAGAAAATCTAGTCATATAACTCTGAGGGACACACTGAGGAAGCAAAGTCTTTTGTGCCCTCCTCTTTTTTTATTTTTAAAGCCTCATTAAAAGTAAAGTCGAGCAAAAAACAAGAAGTTAGTTTTCATTTAACGGCGTAGAATTTAATTTTGAACAATCAAGGTTTATAATAGGTATTTCAAGTTGTTCACAGATTGAATCTGCAGTGAACTCCCTCGGATGAACCGTGTTAAAAGTCAGGGCACAATCTAATCGTGCTCGGGCTCCGTTAGAGTGGACCCCCTTCCCTGAGAGAACTGGCAACTACATTCACACGCAGATGATCACTTTCATACAGCAACGATCTGTGTAACCTATGTCTTTACTTCTTCTCACTTTCTCATGTCAAATCAAGTGCAAACCCTGGTGTGTGAGAGGTGTACCTATAATAAATGTATTAACTGTCTGTGGACTGTTTGTGTTGACACAGTTTCACGGCTGACGTGTGCTGAGGTTTTGATGGGAGGCTAGAACTGACAAACGAGTATTTAACAAATCAAGTTTGCTGTTGTGTTTGGCAACCAGGAAGTTAAACTCCAACTTCCTGTGTACACTGTAGTGCACAAACTGCACTGAAGAGGACACACTAAATTTATGTCATGTTAAAGTTTGACATGCAGTTTACTGAAAAACACAAGTGTTTCCGCTGTGCTGTTACAGCTGATGAGGCCAGCACTGTCGATAAGAATTAGTTCTTAGTGTTTATGCCTGGTTAATTAAAGGTGGGGAAAAAATAGAAATGAGTCCTGATATCAACGAAACAAGCAGTCCTGAGAGGAATGCATATCACTCGCTGCACACCAGTGTTTTAATCCAAGATCCAGTGTTAGTGCTCAGGGGATCGCTCACCTATTAAAACACAAAAAACGTACTTACCGTATTTTCCAGAATATAGGTTGCGGCTTTTTTATCATTTTTGCATGCCCTGCGACCTATATTCAGGTGCGACCTATTTATGGCTTTTTATAAAATAAGCTGATTTGTAATCATTTATTAACAAAAATTAAACTGAGACACACTCTTACAATAATGTCAGCTAACAAATATATTTTTTAGGTGTTTATCCTGCTAAAATTATTCATTTATTAAAGAAAAGTTCAGCTCAGACACATATTTGCTATAATTTTTATCAAACAAATAATTGTTTTTAAGTGTTAATCTTCTTAAAAGCCTTGCTGTGCGCTCCTGTGGCAGACATTTGCAGCAGAGCTAAACACGCTCCACATTTTGACATAGGTGCGACCTATATTCAGGTGCGACCTATATTCCAGAAAATACGGTACTTACTTTTTGTAAAAGTGGCAGGATTGTAGCCAGGGCTTGATTTCTAAACACAACACAAACAGCAGGTGGTCCTTGGGTCATCCCCCAGAAAATTTAGGAATAAAAGAGATGCCATTTCCTGCATTTTTGTGTGTTTAAACAGGTTGTTAAACATCTGTAAACTTCTTCTTCTTCTTCTTTCGGCTTTTCCCTTTTAGGGGTCGCCACAGCGAGTCATCCTCCTCCACCTCACTCTGTCCTCTGCATCCTCTGTCCTCACTCCAACTACCTTCATGTCCTCTCTAACTGCATCCATATATCTCCTCTTTGGTCTCCCTCTTTGTCTTTTTCCTGGCAGCTGCATTTCTAACATCCTTCTACCAATATACCCACTGTCCCTCCTCTGGACATGTCCAAACCATCTCAGTCTGGCCTCCCTAACTTTATCTCCCAGTTGTTCAACATGTGCTGTACCTCTGATGATCTCATTCCTGATCTTATCCATCCTTGTCACTCCTAAGGAGAACCTCAGCATCTTCATTTCTGCTACTTCCAGTTCTTTCTCCTGTCTTTTTGTCAATGACACTGTCTCCAGACCATACAACATAAACATTTGATTAAATTGATTAACTAGGATGACTGAATTTTCAAGATCCTGAGGACAAACCCCCTCCTTCTCCTGAGCCATTATTGGACCATTAACTGCCTTTTGTTATAAATATGTGTGCACTCAACTCAGACACCCCCACCACACCAGACTGCACAGACTGCATTCCAATGTTTCCACCAGGTAAGTAAGACTCTGCTTGCACTTCCCCCCTTAGTCAGAAGAGAGGCCCTGACCTGAATTCACACATAACAGACCCTGAATTTATCTCACAGTTGAGCATTTTGGGACATCCACTGAACGGAAAGCTTTGTCTGCTCCAGAACAATTTTATGCATAAAATTGTCTTATTCTGCTGTGCTGATTATCCTGTAACCCTGATGGTCTGTCAAATAAATTATTTTGCTTACAAGTACTGTCTCTCTCCTTGTCCTTGGCACATGTATATACGGTGCGTGCCGGCACATGCAGGTGGCCCATTGCTGTGTTCTACAACATGCTTGACCTATTGTTGTCCGTCACCTGACGGACCGACACAGGTCACATGACATGAGGTCAACTGACAAAACGACACAGGTCACACGACATGAAGTCAACTGACGGACCGACACTGGTCACACGACATGAGGTCAACTGACGGACCGACACAGGTCACACGGCATGAGGTCAACTGACGTACCGACACAGGTCACATGACCTGAGGTCAAGTGACGGACCAACATAGGTCACACGACATGAAGTCAACTGACGGACCGACATAGGTCACACGGCATGAGGTCAACTGACGTACTGACACAGGTCACATGACCTGAGGTCAACTGACGGACCGACACAGGTCACATGACCCGAGGTCAACTGACGGACCGACACAGGTCACATGACCTGAGGTCAACTGACGGACCGACATAGGTCACACGACATGAAGTCAACTGATGGACTGACACAGGTCACATGACCTAAGGTCAACTGACGGACCGACACAGGTCACATGACCCGAGGTCAACTGACGGACCGACACAGGTCACATGACCTGAGGTCAACTGACGGACCGACATAGGTCACACGACATGAAGTCAACTGATGGACCGACACAGGTCACATGACCTGAGGTCAACTGACGGACCGACATAGGTCACATGACCCGAGGTCAACTGANAAGTCAACTGATGGACCGACACAGGTCACATGACCTGAGGTCAACTGACGGACCGACACAGGTCACATGACCTGAGGTCAACTGACGGACCGACACAGGTCACATGACCCGAGGTCAACTGACGGACCGACACAGGTCACATGACCTGAGGTCAACTGACGGACCGACACAGGTCACATGACCTGAGGTCAACTGACGGACCGACATAGGTCACACGACATGAAGTCAACTGATGGACCGACATAGGTCACATGACCTGAGGTCAACTGACGGACCGACACAGGTCACATGACCCGAGGTCAACTGATGGACCGACATAGGTCACATGACCTGAGGTCAACTGACGGACCGACATAGGTCACACGACATGAAGTCAACTGATGGACCGACACAGGTCACATGACCTGAGGTCAACTGACGGACCGACACAGGTCACATGACCCGAGGTCAACTGACGGACCGACACAGGTCACATGACCCGAGGTCAACTGACGGACCGACACAGGTCACATGACCTGAGGTCAACTGATGGACCGACACAGGTCACATGACCTGAGGTCAACTGGCGGACCGACATAGGTCACATGACCCGAGGTCAACTGACGGACCGACACAGGTCACATGACCCGAGGTCAACTGACGGACCGACATAGGTCACACGACATGAAGTCAACTGATGGACCGACACAGGTCACATGACCTGAGGTCAACTGACGGACCGACACAGGTCACATGAACCGAGGTCAACTGACGGACCGACACAGGTCACATGACCTGAGGTCAACTGATGGACCAACACAGGTCACATGACCTGAGGTCAACTGACGGACCGACATAGGTCACACGACATGAAGTCAACTGATGGACCGACACAGGTCACATGACCTGAGGTCAACTGACGGACCGACACAGGTCACATGACCCGAGGTCAACTGACGGACCGACACAGGTCACATGACCCGAGGTCAACTGACGGACCGACACAGATCACATGACATGAGGTCAACTGAAGGACCGACATAGGTCACACGACATGAAGTCAAATGATGGACCGACACAGGTCATATGACCTGAGGTCAACTGACTGACCGACATAGGTCACATGACCCGAGGTCAACTGACAGACCAACATAGGTCACCCGACATGAAGTCATCTGATGGACCGACACAGGTCACACGACATGAGGTCAATTGACGGACCGCCACAGGTCACATGACCCGAGGTCAACTGACGGACCATGACATGAAGTCAACTGATGGACTGACACAGGTCACACGACATGAGGTCAACTGACACACTGGTATAATGGACCAGATTGCACATTTATATACGGTGCGGCCCATTGCCGTGTTCTACAACATGCTTGACCTGGCAGCGATAAATGCTTATAGGTCAACTGATGGACCAACACAGGTCACATGACCTGAGGTCAACTGACTGACCGACATAGGTCACATGACCCTGAGGTCAACTGACAGACCAACATAGGTCATCCGACATGAAGTCATCTGATGGACCAACACAGGTCACACGACATGAGGTCAATTGACGGACCGCCACAGGTCACATGACCCGAGGTCAACTGACGGACCAACATAGGTCACACGACATGAAGTCAACTGATGGACCGACATAGGTCACATGACCTGAGGTCAACTGACGGACCAACACAGGTCACATGACTCGAGGTCAACTGACAGACCGACACATGTCACATGACCCAAGGTCAACTGATGGACCGACATAGGTCACATGACCTGAGGTCAACTGACGGACCGACATAGGTCACACGACATGAAGTCAACTGATGGACCGACACAGGTCACATGACCTGAGGTCAACTGACAGACCGACACAGGTCACATGACCCGAGGTCAACTGACGGACCGACACAGGTCACATGACCCAAGGTCAACTGACGGACCGACACAGGTCACATGACCTGAGGTCAACTGATGGACCGACACAGGTCACATGACCTGAGGTCAACTGGCGGACCGACATAGGTCACATGACCCGAGGTCAACTGACGGACCGACACAGGTCACATGACCCGAGGTCAACTGACGGACCGACATAGGTCACACGACATGAAGTCAACTGATGGACCGACACAGGTCACATGACCTGAGGTCAACTGACGGACCGACACAGGTCACATGAACCGAGGTCAACTGACGGACCGACACAGGTCACATGACCTGAGGTCAACTGACGGACCAACACAGGTCACATGACCTGAGGTCAACTGACGGACCGACATAGGTCACACGACATGAAGTCAACTGATGGACCGACACAGGTCACATGACCTGAGGTCAACTGACGGACCGACACAGGTCACATGACCCGAGGTCAACTGACGGACCGACACAGGTCACATGACCCGAGGTCAACTGACGGACCGACACAGGTCACATGACCTGAGGTCAACTGACGGACCGACATAGGTCACACGACATGAAGTCAACTGATGGACCGACACAGGTCACATGACCTGAGGTCAACTGACTGACCGACATAGGTCACATGACCCGAGGTCAACTGACAGACCAACATAGGTCACCCGACATGAAGTCATCTGATGGACCGACACAGGTCACACGACATGAGGTCAACTGACGGACCGCCACAGGTCACATGACCCGAGGTCAACTGACGGACCATGACATGAAGTCAACTGATGGACTGACACAGGTCACACGACATGAGGTCAACTGACGGACCGACACAGGTCACATGACATGAGGTCAACTGACGGACCGACACAGGTCACATGACCTGAGGTCAACTGACACACCGGTATAATGGACCAGATTGCACATTTATATACGGTGCGGCCCATTGCCGTGTTCTACAACATGCTTGACCTGGCAGCGATAAATGCTTATGTGTTATACAAGGCCTGCACTGGGTCCAAGGATTTTGGACTGAGGGGTAGGGGGTGGGGGGTGTAGGTGTACAATTAATGGGTCTTTAGTAGGGTCATTAGCATTTGAATCGACATTATATAGCCCACTGAAAGGGACCGGGGGATTTAGAAGCCAAGTTCACTTGCGCAAAAAAGCGCAGCCTTAGTCAAAGTAGTGTTAAAAACGGGTCTCTTTTATAAATGACGAGGCTAAATGAGACTAACAACCTGTATAAATAAAGGTTGAATTGTAATTAATATTTTAGAGAGCAGTGAAAGCAGCTCTGATTCTGCCAAGCGTCCTTTGGTTCCTGAGACACAGCTGAAGGTGGATGAAGATGCTTCATCCCCGTGGGACATGCGGTCCGTTTCTCTGCTGGCAGGAGCGTGTGCACGAGCTGGTGCACCTGCTGCAGCAGTAACATCCACTCCACAGACATGGACAACATCTCCTCTCGTTGTATTTTTAATAAATAATCCAAATTAAAATGCGCAATGCCGGATCCTAGCGTACAGTTGCCGGAGCGCACACGGTGAAAATGAGGGAATTCCCGGATCTTGTTCCGGCAGGATCCGGCTCAAATTTACCACCGGTTGTAGCCATTTTAGTGCTTGCTATAAAGCTAATCAGCTGTGGCAGCCATCTTTAATTGAGTTTACTTAAAGCTGCAGTATGTAACATTTTTTATAAACATATTTCTTCACTCTTGTCATGATCCACGTCATGATCCACGTTCTGTCTGTTTGTCATGTCATGTTCACAGCAAACACATCATTGTTCCCTCCTTCCACATGCCCAATGCCTCATTAACGATCATTGCACTCACCTGTTTGTTCCTGTATTTAAGCTCCACGTCCACAGTCATTCCTTGCCAGATTTATGAACGGTTTTACCTAGTAGTTATCCAACGCCCATGTCTTGTCCTGTCTTGCTTGCTACGACTCTGTTTTGTTTTTTTGGTCTCACGTCTCTCGCCTCAGCCCCCAACGGTACTTTTTGGATTCTGCTTTCCTGGTTTTGACTCCTGCTCACGTTACTGGACTTCGCCCTCCTGCCTCTCCCCTTGTCGGACCTGTTCAGCCATCTGCCTCACGGAAACGAACCCAAGTCTGCCTTTCACGACCACGAGCTAGCCTGCCTCTTCCAACATTATTCGCCTCTCTGCCAACCTGTGTATGACTCCTCTTCGAAACAAGGAAAACCCCCTTCGTGTAAAAGTCCGCACGAAGGACCAACGTAAACAAGGAAGTAAATCTAGACTACGTCACTACCGGCCTACGTCATCAAGGAATTCCCTTCTGATCGGAAACAGCATAAAAAGGTTAGTGTTTTTATTAAAGACAAAAACATCTACCTTTTTAAGCCCTGCCACTAATATTATAATCTCTTGTGCAGAACTCAAGTTACCAGTGACGATCAGGACCCATTCCAGCTTCCTGTTTCTTAATAAAATTGTTAAAACTTTTCCAGTGTTCGGTTTATTAGTGAAACTCAAAAACACGGTCTTGACAACTCTGTCACTATCTCCTGACAGACTGATGTTAGCCAGGTAATCTCTGGAAAAAATAAAAAATATTGTCCCCTTGCTTCTCCAGGTGGTAAATAAGCATTTCTAAAAAGAAAAAGTGACCCGCCGTTTTCCAGCCAATAAAAACAGAGTTTGTAACCAGCCAATAAAAACAGAGCTTGAATTTGAATCAGCCAATAAAAACAGAGCTTGAATTTGAATTTCAGCAGACCATGGGAGAGCAGAGCCATATATGGCTCTGAGGGGGAGGGATCAGAATGCTTTGCCTGTTGAAATTTTTTCTAAGTGCTGCAGTTCTACAGAAACTGCAGACTGAACCTTTAAAGCTCCACTGACATCATCTTTTAACTTTCCATAAAATGGCACAACATATATACAGTATATATATTAAGATTGACCTCTGATCGTTTTTGCTAAAACAATGTTAAATTAATTAAAATTCCTCTCAAAAATAGTTTAAAATTAGCGCCTTTTTTTACATGATAAATACGGATTTTCCCGTCGCGCGATTATGACGTCAGACACAGACGAAGATGCAAACGCATCCGTCCGATTTAGCCATTTAAAACTTTATGTTTTAGCGGTTTGTCTTCCGAGAAGCCAAAGTTATTTCGAGTAAACAGCAGGTTATAATTTTTTTTCAGTTCTTGGCATAAACCAACACAGACATGTTCCTGTTTTTAGTGTTTTACATGCTTTATATGGGCGGCCGTGGTGTAGTGGTAATGGCAGTCGTCTCCCGATCGGAAAGTTGGCGGTTCGACTCCCGGGACCCGCACCATGTGTCGTTGTGTCCTTGGGCAAGACACTTAACCCTGAGTTGCTCCCGGTAGGACTGGAAAGCACCTTGCATGGTAGTCTGCCGCCACCGGTTTATGAATGTGTGTAGCATTCAATATATGTGTAGCACTTTGAGATTTTCAGTAATGAAAAGTGCGTTATAAATTGAATTAATTATTATTATTATTATTTATATTAGTAACTGTATTATGATGCGAAGCCACGGAGCTCCCAGGCGGGAGCTGAAACAGCTGCCGTAATCAGAGCGCACAACCCGGCATGAAAAAGAAAAACACACCGCTGGCTGAAGCCCTGAGCTCGATGGAATGTCCGGCGTAAAACTAACTTGACCGCGGTTTAATGTGACGCAGATGTGTTTATATAGCTCTGCTCTGCAAACATTGAACGTTGTTGTCTTGCGGTGTTGAGTGTAAAATATTTCCGTGACACAACGCACATGTTACGATGAAAAGTCGGCTAGCTGCTAGCATGCACTCACCAGTGTTGTCCGATCTTGCGACCCAGCTCCATGTAAACAATCCATCTTGCGACAGGAACAAGCGTCCAGCTCCATGTAAACAATCCATCTTGCGAAAGAAACAAGCGTCCAGCTCCATGTAAACAATCCATAAACAAACGACCCGCTCTTTCAAAACGATGCCAAAACAAACCCAACAGAGTACTCAGTCAGCCCCTCACGCTTGTAGCTGCCTGCAAACTATGAACTGGATTTCCTGAATGTGAGGCGGGTCTTGTTACTCTGGGTTCATGAGACACGCCTCCGTTCAGGAAATCCATTCCATAGTTTGAAGCCAACGTGCATCATGGGTTGGATCGATACGTAAACAAGGCTGGTATCGGTATGTGCCATGAGCATGGTTCCGCTTCTGCTCGGAGGGTGGGCCAGGGTCCATTTTACACGGGCACGGGCCCGTGTGTAGAACCGCCACAGACTTTGGCTTCTCTGAAGACAAACCGCTGTTTTATGAAATATTATTTTACAAATATTTTATGAATTTTTATTCATAAATGTTTTATGAAATATTATTTATGCAGGATCGAGAGAGATCGGCAATTATCCTCAAAAGAATATCACAGCTCAAGAGACTTTACACTGGAAACTATTTTATGTTTAAAAACAAATGTTCTTTATTTTAACCATTAAATAGAAAACAAACCAGAAAACAAACAAGTAACATACATACATACATACATACAAGTATTAATGCATAAACAGATACTCTTACCGTTTGACATCAAAGTGAGAGAGCCGTTCGTCAATCACAGGCAGAGCGAGCATTAAAACAATCCGGGCGATTGCACATCCCCGTCCGACTCTAACTAACTCTGGGAGCTCAGCTCGTTTCTTTTTATTCCTTTAGACAAGAATCACTTGCGAAACAGAGTTGGCCGGGTTCTTTCCACAAGTAATACTTTATCCAAAGCAACAAAGTTCCAGAGATGCCTATGTGATGAACTCAGGAGATGAAACTGACTGTTCCTATGATGGAATCAGCCCAGTTTCAACTTCTCATAACAAAATTCCAAAGATACCTATAGTGATGAATAACAAAATTCCAAAGATGCCTATAGCGAGGAATAACAAAATTCCAAAGATGACATAGTGATGAAATTAGGAGTTGAAACTGACTGTTTCTGTATCAGCCCAGTTTCAACTTCTCATCTCACAACCAGTGACAAGACTGGAAAATTACACACAAAGTCTGAATGTTTCAGACTTTCTTAGACTGATCAGAGAACAAACTTATTTATTCATTATTCATTCCACCTTCTGGTCTCTGATCAGTTCAACAACCCAAAAAACAAACAAACAAACAAACAAAAAGCAATAATCTTAAATCAAACGAGCGTCAGAAATGTTCCACAATCTTCTTCACCCATGGTTATGAGTGGTTACCATTCTCTGGAATGTCATGTCCGTTGAAACACTTCCAGCATGCGTAGAAAGTACAATGACTGCTCACACTTGCCATTACGCATGACTGATTCGTAGGACGTCCAAAGTTATCTTGTTTCATGACACAGTTCTTCTGTTTTCATAGTAGTCGGCAAGGCCCCCTTTTTCTCCTCCAGGACACATTCCAGTGTTGCGGAGGAGAGGTCGCCTAGCAACACCCTGGTACCGATGACAAAGAACGTGATAACCCATGAGATACCACCTTCATGGCACTCTCTGGGTTTGGCCATGCCGTCCTCTGCAGCACCATGGCACCGACGACAAACAACGTGATAACCCATGAGATTCCACCCTCATGGCACTTTCCAGGTTTGGCCATGCCGTCCTCTGCAGCACCATGGCACTGACGACAAACAACGTGATAACCCATGAGATTCCACCCTCATGGCACTTTCCAGGTTTGGCCATGCCGTCCTCTGCAGCACCATGGCACTGACGACAAACAACGTGATAACCCATGAGATTCCACCCTCATGGCACTTTCCAGGTTTGGCCATGCCGTCCTCTGCGCGCTTCTGATCCTCCCACCAGCAGATGCCAAGAAAACACCAAGCTGTGAAGAAACACAATGCTATAACATAGAATGACAAGGATTAGTTCTTTCATAGATAAAAGGTTTCATTTTTACTTTCCCCACCAAAACTGATCTGACCTGTAGGGGTCTCTCTACCCCAAACTCAAAATTTCCCTGTTTTAAATGGAGTGTCATACCTGCTATGCAGGTCTGACAGATCAGGGTACAGCTGTGACGTTCTGTTTTTCACCTTTTTTTCCTTTTTCTGTTTCACAACGCGCATTCTTACTGCTTCATTGTTCTCTGAAGACTCGGAGTCAGAGGACTTTCTGTTTTTCTCCCTTCTTTTTCCCTTTTCCTGTTTCACAACTCGCATCCTCACTGCTTCATTGTCCTCTGAAAACTCAGAATCAGAGGAGACCTTTGCCACTCTGGTGGTCTTGTTTTTGTTCCTGACCATCTGTTCAGGTTTAAACGGAGGTGCAGAAGGAACAATAGGACTTTGAAGCACATCCCTCAATGCCTGGGTCAAATGTTCAACTTTAAATCTGGCACACCGGACTTTTAATGCCTCTTCCTGGCATCGTTCTCTCAACTGTTCTGTTGGTAATCCGTCAATCTCAGATAATGGGACCCCGGACTGTATCAAGGCTTTCCATAAAGCAGAACGAGTTGGTCCCTGTGCATTACTTCGAGCATCCCTTTCTGGCCCATGACCCACATGTTGAAAACTATTTTCCTGGTTTTCTACTCTTTCTGTACTCCAATCTCCCAATGTTCCTAACTCCATGATTCGACTACGAATCTCAGACATAGAAACCTCTGTTGCACCAAGCATTACTGTCAAGATTGCGGCGCGATAGTGTACAGGGGCTGTCCTTATCAGCTGATCCCTCACAGCCTTTGGAATAGGTAACAGCTGGTACTGATCCACAGCAGCAACAGTTAAAGCATCCCTTACACACAATCGAACCAATCTCTGTACACACTCCCGAAGCGTGACCCACTGTCCTGTTATCTCTGGCCAGTCAGTGAAAGCTGGATAAACCTGGTGAACAGCCTCAGCATAAACATCAAATAGAGATCTAGAATACTTCCCTAAATCTCTCACTTCTCTGCGGAAATCAGCATTCACTGTGGTTTCTGTGGACAACCCAGCAAATGACAGCCCATCCCGAGCATCTATGTCAATCTGAGCTGCTCCTTCTTCAGCTAATCTTGATAACCACACATCTGTATGTTCTCCTGGCTGCTGACGGAGCCTCTTGGACAAGTAAGCTACCTCCTCCTGAGTGTAATCTTCAGTTATCATTCTAAGCTCAGGCTGCGGTTGATCCTGTGGAACAGCATCCATAACTTGTACACCATTCTCATAAACAAAGTGACCATCTGCGTCTACTCTTGCTTGTAAAACATCTGGTCTCACTATCTGTTCCTGCCTCCTTCGTTGCACCGGCTTTACACTTTTGCTGCGGGATAAGGGGCGTAATGAGGTAGTGGACTCTTCCTCTTCTTCATCACTTAAATTATCTCCCCACAAATTTCCGTTCCAGTTAGAGGGATTCCAACCCGTACCTAACCCAGCTACAAAAGCCCGTACTCTTTTGGGTGATACAGACCGTTTCGTCTTCCTCTTTTTTTCTCTTTTTAACATGGACACCTGAGCCACTGCTTCCTCAGCAATCCGGGCCATATTTTCTAGCTGTGTAGTTAACAACTGCACATGCTGACGCTGTAATGAAGAGGTCAACTCGGCTTCTTCAAGTGCCTTTTTCTGTTTCAAACTTACTTCATTCTGCCTCTTCCAGGCAGTGGCACAAACCCACAAACGCCGTTGCAGTCCGTCTATTGGCGTTTTTATTTTCACGTCTACTGCTCGTAGAACTTCTAGCAAAGTCTCAGGGTCTCCATCTCGTAGAGACCCCTCCCAAGACTCGCAACGTCCTGCTCCATCTCTCAGGCACAATGCTATGGACTGATAACAGGGTATTTCCCATCCTGGTAGTATTTCAGTCCTGTCCTGTCTCTCATCTCCCTTTGCTGATTTTCTCTTGAACATTCTTTTGAGCATTATGTAGTCTCTCTTTTCAATCCTTCCAGCGACGCCAAAATGTTTTATGAAATATTATTTTACAAATATTTTATGAATTTTTATTCATAAATGTTTTATGAAATATTATTTATGCAGGATCGAGAGAGATCGGCAATTATCCTCAAAAGAATATCACAGCTCAAGAGACTTTACACTGGAAACTATTTTATGTTTAAAAACAAATGTTCTTTATTTTAACCATTAAATAGAAAACAAACCAGAAAACAAACAAGTAACATACATACATACATACATACAAGTATTAATGCATAAACAGATACTCTTACCGTTTGACATCAAAGTGAGAGAGCCGTTCGTCAATCACAGGCAGAGCGAGCATTAAAACAATCCGGGCGATTGCACATCCCCGTCCGACTCTAACTAACTCTGGGAGCTCAGCTCGTTTCTTTTTATTCCTTTAGACAAGAATCACTTGCGAAACAGAGTTGGCCGGGTTCTTTCCACAAGTAATACTTTATCCAAAGCAACAAAGTTCCAGAGATGCCTATGTGATGAACTCAGGAGATGAAACTGACTGTTCCTATGATGGAATCAGCCCAGTTTCAACTTCTCATAACAAAATTCCAAAGATACCTATAGTGATGAATAACAAAATTCCAAAGATGCCTATAGCGAGGAATAACAAAATTCCAAAGATGACATAGTGATGAAATTAGGAGTTGAAACTGACTGTTTCTGTATCAGCCCAGTTTCAACTTCTCATCTCACAACCAGTGACAAGACTGGAAAATTACACACAAAGTCTGAATGTTTCAGACTTTCTTAGACTGATCAGAGAACAAACTTATTTATTCATTATTCATTACCGCTAAAATATAAAGTTTTAAATGGCTAAATTGGACAGATGCGTTTGCATCTTCGTCCATTGTATCAATGTGCGCAGTTGACGCGAGTCTGTGTCTGACGTGATAATCGCGCAACGGGAAAATCCGTATTTATCATGTAAAAAAAAAGGCGCTAATTTTAAACTATTTTTGAGAGGAATTTTAATTAATTTAACATTGTTTTAGCAAAAACGATCAGAGGTCAATCTTAATATATATATATATATGTTGTGCCATTTTATGGAAAGTTAAAAGATGATGTCAGCGGAGCTTTAAGTTAGTATTAGAAATGCACTCAATTATTGCTTTTTGAGAGATTTAGTAGAATAAATCTCCTGGTTCATCAAATATGTTTAATAACGTGTAAATGGACACACATACACACATACACACACACACACCCCTACCATCCCTCACCCACCCTCCCACACACAGACAAAAATAATTGTTGTTTTCTAAACCTTTAACATGTTGAAGCAACTGCTGGCCTTGGCTTCATTTTTACCTTTACGGGGTAAATATGTGCTTAAACTGATTATTTTTCTCACATTTTGATCACAAAAATATTACATAATTTAAAAAACACTGGATTTATATTATTTAGATGCTCCATAAGAATAAACTCTCTCTCTCTCTTTTTTTTTTAATAAGACTTTTTTTTTACCTGCCTCCACCCTCATTTGCACCACTCAGGGTCCTTGAGCAAGGCCTTTAAACCCCCATCTGCTCCTCCAGCACCCTAGATAGCAGCTCTCCGCTCCACACAGAGGGCTGTGGTAGCTTGGTGGTCTGTGGTTGTGTCAGGAAAGACATCTGGAGTTAAAACACTCGCAGAGTCTTCGTGCGAGTTAGTTTGCTGAAGGCGACCCCTCAATACAGCCAAAAGAAGAAAATAAAAAATAAGAATAAACTCTCTTTAAGGAGACTATACTTTTTTATTATTATTATTATTGTTTATTTTGATCTTTTCTGACTCAGTTTGATCTCTCATAATCATGAAATGGTTTCCATTAAAATAGGTTATTTCCTTTTATGCAATTTGTGGCTATTGGGGTAGGGGTTGAATAGACAGATCGACTTCTGTGTCATATCTCGAGTTCCTATTTTTCATGTCGACTAGTTTGAGATGTGTTGTTACCATCAACTTTGTAATTACTTTTTTTTGTTTAATAAAAATAGTGTATTTTTAAAATTTAAGTATAAAATATGTGATGTTCACAAAGTTCCATTGTGAATCAAATGTGTGCTTATGAAACTTGCAAATCATGTTTATTTATTTATTTACTTTTATTTATATACTTTGCATTTAACACAATGTCCCAACACTTCAGAAATGGTATTCACAGACAGACGTCCACTCTTCCTGGCCTGCACGTTGTCTTCAGTGTTTGGGGATCGGATGAGGGAGAGGCCACTGCTGGGTGGTAATGCAGTGCTAGTGGCACAATACCACAGGAAGCAGACAGAGGTCCTGCTGAAATGATCCAGCACCACCCGTCTGAGACAAGAACAACAAAAAAACAACACAATGTCCAAAAATAAACCCGGGCCAGCATGGCTAAGCTTCTGCAGAAACAGGCAGTCCTGCAGAGGGAGAGACAGCAGGAACAGTGGAAGACACTCGAATTGTTAATGTTTTAATTTTTATTTAAATGTTTTTGGGGTGTTTATTTCTCTGTCATTTGCGACCATTCAAAATTATAAAGAAATACCATGTAAAATAAAAATGACAGCAGTGATGTAAAAAAAAAAACACATGTAATTTCAACACTAAAAATATTATTATATTACACATTATCTTGAAATTTAACATCCATCCATCATCTTTTACCCGTTCCTTCCTTTTTGGGTCATATGAAGTAAAATGGATGCACTTTGCAGAAAACATCTGCATTTAATGATTATCATAAGAAAGCTGTGTCTAATGGGCTCTGAACTTCTGATGAACAGAGAGGTGTTCGCCTACAGGTGAGTTAAAGGTGTGTGCTGACTTCTTGTTTCTTTGTTTGAATCTTTTCAGAGTGCAGCAGCGGCCCCGAGCCCCATCCTCGGCAACCTCCCCCCAGGAGACAGCATGCCAGTGGGTCCAGTCCCTCCAGGGTTCTTTCAGGTACGCAGCATAAATGCATAAAAGTTCAAAGAAAGCATTTCATAAACTGATGGAGCTGTAAATCATCTCAAGCTTCAACAATATCCTTGTTTACAATTTCTCAGACAGATCAAATTATGAAAAAAGGCAGAGAGGACAAACTGTTTAGTTTTAGTTTTTTTGAATGTATAAAATTAGACATAAAGATACGATAAGAACTTTATTGATACAGCAGGGTATTAAATAAAGCGGTTTCAGGACAGAAACAACAAACAAGGCGTTTTGGACAATTCAGGGCCTCTGTCGTCTAAAGAGAGATAAAACTTCCTGTTGTGTATTTTTTGTATGTTTCTAAATTATTTGCAGAAAACACACACACACACACACAGGATTGCCTCACGTCACATCGAAAGGACTCCACTCGTTGTTCATCGATTTCCTGTCGTTATCAGTCAAATTCAGATGACAGCATCTGACACACACATCAATAACCTTCTACAACATTTCTTAGTTCTGCTTTCAAAAACTCTAGTGAGTCTGCATCCACATGCCCACTTATCACTAAACCTCCTCGTTTTGTTTTTAATTGAACGTTCACATAAAAACAAAGGTTAGGAGTCAGTATTTTTTGTACTTTAGTCACAGATTTTAGGAGCTGTGTCTCTGCTGCAGCTTAAAGCAAGTGATCAAGCAAAGAGGTCCATCACTCTCTGGTGGATCCTTGTAGAACTGCTCCAGCGCTGCAGACTTTTACAGTGACGTTATCAGACACTGCAGCACCAGTGAGAACTATAAACCTCCCCACACAAGTTGCCCCATGTCTCACACTTACCCTGACATTAACAAACACCCTTTTGTTCTCTGAGACTTAAACTTATTTCCATAAAAATGTGGTTGACTTTCACCTTGCTGTGACTATTAATAACCAGAAACTAAACTATTAAAGGTATTGTGACAAGATATCTTTAGAAAGAGGAGCTACTCAACTTTGATTTTTTTTTGTACACAGATGCTTCGAATAATTAATATATAAAAGTATTTTTTAATAAAATAGTTTTAATGACGTAACTCTAAAGTATGTCGCAGTTTTCGGGTGGAGAAAGGAGGGGTCAAACGCCGACGCATTTTTATGACGCAATGTAAAGAACGCACATTGTAAATAACAATGGCAGAGAATATAGAAACCGAGGAATTAAGCAATTTAAGTGAAGATTTGAGCGATTTGTCTTCAGTTTGGGAAGCCGAAGTTAGTTTGAGTGATGAACAAGAAACAGCTGGTTCTAATGTAGGTCTGCACCCGTATTTATTTGAGCCTTACCGTTCAGGGAGCGAGGGGGACTCCGAGATTTCAGAGGAGGAAGGTTCCGAGGGTGAAGGGATGGAACGTGAAAAGGCTCACTTGTTCACTGGTGATATTAGAACACCCAAATGCGACACAACGTACCGGCATTTTTCAAGTTTTACACACAAAAAAATGGCGATCTTGAAGACAATGAAACTGCGTTCATGGCGCAGCCGCAGACTGAGCTTCATGTCCCCACGTCACAGGACGTCGCACGCGGAAGTACCCGGATTTCCCGTGACGAAACACGGCGCCAAGTTTAAAATCACTTTGAAACAAATTTTCATTGATTTATAATTTTGCTTGTAGAAACAAACATAGTTGAATGATACAACATATATATGTTGTGCCACTTTATGTAGAGTTCCAACATCATGTCACAATACCTCTAATCATGTTTGGCAACTCAACATCTATTTGTGTCATTTTTCTTTATGGTTGGTCATTTATTTATTAAAAAGCGTCTTGTATGGCTGTTTTTCAGCCATTCATGTCGCCTCGATACCCAGGAGGACCCAGACCGCCCCTCAGACTACCGAATCAGGTGAGAGTCACATGAACCGGATGGGATGGTAGAAATGAACCGAGTGTGACGATGTGGGTGTTGTTGTTTTGTAGGGGCTTGGAGGAGTTCCAGGTAGCCAGCCGATGTTACCCACCGGGATAGACCCCACAAGACAGCAAGGTACTGACTGACACACAAACACAAAGCAGACATGACTTTCAATAGGCATTCTTGTTTTCTCAGTTCATTTAGGGAACTGTATGAAATTTGATTTAGCTGTTGAAACATTTCCCTCCGAAAAAAAGTGACATTTTGCCTTAAAACCTACCGTGGGGGTTGTCAGGTTCAGGTAAAAAAGATAAATCTCATCTTTTGATTAATCAAAGGAAATAAGAGAAATTGATCAGTCTAGGGTAAATTGTTCA
>JBBPBX010000329.1:26739-42398 GCA_038048925.1 Garcialebias charrua
CGACTAAAGACGTCCACTCTGCTCAGCCGCCATCTTGGTGATACTGTATATGGCTTTTACTCTCTTTCACTACTAATTTACTGTGAAACTGAGAGTTGACTTTCCACTTTTCTGTCCTCTTTTATTGTATTTTTCTTTGTTCTTCTTGTTCCCATCACCTTTTTTGGCATCAGCAGCTTTTGTTGTTGCCAACTCTGACCAGAAACAATGGAGCCTGCCAAAAGAACCAAACTAAAAGTGTGTGTCTGTGTGTTCCAGGGGACTCGGTGGTGGTGGTAGACCCTGGCCAAATCCTCCAAACTCAAACTCTGTAAGTGCTCAAACAAAGACACCTATATACATATTTTTAATTGATTTTTATTATTGATTTTTGTTGTTTTATCATTGATTTTACTTGATTTTATCACTTGTTTTTATTTGATCTTTGATTTTAGTTGCACTTTATAGCACTTTGAGATTTTTGTTAATGAAAAGTGCGTTATAAATTAAATTCATTATTATTATTATTATTATTACCTAGCAAAAGAAAGACGGCTTTACAATTTTGTATTAATTCTTTTGTTTTTCTTTTTTTTGTAGACACCTTACTCTTCTGCATCTCCAGGAAGCTATGGGGTATGTATGCTCGGCTTCAATCTGTGTTTCTGAAAAGCCCCCCCACAGTTCACTAATTCATGCAGGACACCAAAATCTAATTTCAGGGACCTCCAGGAGGAGGGGGAGCACCTGGTACTCCAATAATGCCAAGTCCAGCAGGTAAGACCTGTACATGGTCAACTTCAAGAATCTTTATTATCCCTGAGGGGCAATTTTGTTCACAGTCAGTAGAGATATAAAACATCCATACTAGACAAGACATGGAGACATTAAAATAACAATAAATGAAATCATCACTGTCCGTTGAGAAGCCTGATCACTACAGGGATGAATGAGTTTTTCAGTCTATTCGTTCTACATCTGGGCAGCAGATACCTGCATCCAGATGGAAGCAACCTGAACTCTTCATGGAGTGGATGAACAGGATCTGCCAGAATCAGCCTGGCTTTATTCACTGACCTCACCTTGTGCAGGCTTTGCTGATCTTGTTTTTATACTTGCATGCCAAAAGTCCAAGCCAACAAATGAAGGAGAAAGTTGAGAGACTCAATAAAACACAAATAAAAACATTCTCATAAAAAGTAGAACCAACATTAAAATCACAGCGCTTCTAATAAAAATACATTATCTGGTGGGCCGTTGTGGTTGTAACTAAATGGAGAAAAGTAAATACATCCCGTCTTCATACAGTGTCTGTGTTTGTTCTGTCAGATTCGACCAACTCTGGTGACAACATGTACACCTTGATAAACACGGTCCCTCCAGGTGCAAGCCGACCAAACGTGAGAACTTTTCATCTATTTTCTGTTAGAACACGGGGCCGTGTTGCTTCACTTCACCTGTGGATGTTCTCCTCAGTTTCCCATGGGTGCAGGGAGCGACGGTCCCTTAGGAGGGCTGGCTGGGATGGAGCCGCATCACATGAACGGCTCTATAGGTAAAAAGGAGATTATTTTTCTTCACAGTTTATTAATCATTCAATCTGAGTGTTTATTTTGTCACGGCGGTTTTAGTCTAATGCTTGTAACCCTTTGTCTTAGGGTCAGGTGACATGGACAGTATCTCCAAGGTATGAGAAGCTTTTTGTGCTGCACCTCTGAATTTATTTGCAGCTTCTGACGTGGTAGCTTTCATTAATAGAGTTCAACTTTTTCAACAGAACTCTCCTGGTAACTTAAGTATGAGCAACCAACCAGGGACACCCAGAGAGGACGGAGAGATGGGCGGAAACTTCCTTAACCCTTTTCAGAATGAAAGTGTAAGTTATCCGAAAGAAAATGTGTTTACACTTACAGATCTCCTATTCTTTTAATAATTATTTAAATAAAAGCATTTTTTATAATGTCACGGTTAATCCTGCAAGCAGTTACGTTCTTGTGTGTCTATGGCTGCCCGGCACCCTCAGAGCGACGACAACAATCCACAGTGAACAAGTTGTGACTAATTGACTTCAGAGCTTTAGAGGAGCCGGAGACAGACTGTGTCCCTGTGGTTCAGTGACTTGTTGTTCAGCTCAGCAGCTGCTGGCTGCAGCTTTATAGTTACCTAACTTTTAGCTCTTAGTATTCTCACTGAGACACAAATTTGAAAACATGCAAGACAAACACATACTTCGAATAGTTGTAACGTCACTGAAACAAAAATGTATTCAAAAGATAAATAATATTAGAAACAAACATCTTTCAATAATGTTTTTCCCCGCTGTCTTTAAAATAAGTTAAAATGTATTTAATGGATTTCAACTGGACAGTTTCCGGTTGTGCTGTACGAGGAAGAAAATGCAAAGACAAAGTACTGCCCTTTTTTTTTTTTTTACTACCTCCACACTGAAGGAAATGTAAAAGTAATGAAGGACTGAAAACAAATGTAGTAGATTATGATAGGTATTTTCATCATGAACCTTTAAATAAATAATTCACACAAGACAACAGGCGTGAGATTTTTGACTCTTTGCAAAGTGGAAAATTCACCCCGACTAGATCAGAGGTGGCTCGGGCATCTGGTTAGGATGCCTCCTGGACGCCTCCCTGGTGAGGTGTTCCGGGCATGTCCCACCGGGAGGAGACCCAGAGGAAGACCCAGGACGCGCTGGAGGGACTATGTTTCTCGGCTGGCCTGGGAACGCCTTGGGATTCCCCCGGAGGAACTGCTCCAAGTGGCTGGGGAGAGGGAAGTCTGGGCCTCCCTACTTAGGCTGCTACCCCCGCGACCCGACCCCGGATAAGCGGAAGAAGATGGATGGATGGATGGATAGATCAGGATGAACTCCAACTTTCTAAGGATTTTTGTCTCTCTTTTATTCAAGCGAGTGGCACAGAACATAACAATCAGCAAGGTCAAAACACACACACAGTTTCATCACATTGTCTCAAACTCTCAGACGATAAACTGGAGCCGAACATTTCGTGTTTACGTCTGTTTCTGGGAAAACTAATGTTTATCGTGCAGGCATGATAGGCTTTGATCATCCGCTTTGTGCACCTAATAAAACAGGAACGAGGTCAGGTCATAATAAACCTTGTGAAACTCAGAACACTTGATGAACTAGAAAAGTAGAGTTTAAAAATGATAAAATATAAGTGTTTAAAATATGAAGACTTTTAAATATCTCCAACAGATTATTTTTGTGACATATAGAAATAGAAATATATTGTCAGGAAGTTACACCAAAGTGTGCATTTGGCCAGTGATGGTTTGTTACCCTGAGAGTACGGAGTTCTGGTGATGAGGGGTTTACAGCACACTGGGAATCTCTGGGCTCTGTGGTGAACAGCAAGGATTTAAAAGAGGCCATGAGCAAATATAAAAGAAAATACGTTTTATTTCTATACACAATAAAAACTGTTATTTCAGGAGATTTTAGAGGCTCGTGTGGGACCTGAAAGATTTTCACCAAAGTAAATTACCAAGATACTTATAAGATGCAAAAATGATAAGATTGTGTCGATAGAACTGCTGGGATTTTCTTTTTTCTTTGTGTTTGTGAATATTTATTTATTCAGAGATGGACACAAACAGCACACTGACTCAAGACCCAACAACTTTTTTACCTAATTAAAGACCTTTCATGTCAGCTGGAGCACTCTGACCTTGATTTATAAGTCTCTGATCGAGTCCATTTTAACTTTAATCCTGGTTCAACCTCATGAATGTAAAACAGAAAGCTAAATTACACCGAATAATTAAACAAGTGCAATAACTGGCTCACCTCAATGGCCCCTGTCAGACATCTACAGCCGCTCAGTGACCAAGAAAGCCACCCTGACCACCGAGGACCCCTCACCTCCACTACACAACTGCTTCCAGATGCTTCCATAAAACAGGTGTTGCCAAGTCCCGCTGGCCAGGAAGGATATTTAAGAAATATTCTTAAACAAACCTAAATAAGCACATCTTAAAGCTTCTCTGATATCATCTTTGAACTTTCCATAAAATGGCACAACATTTATATATATTAAGATTGACCTCTGATCGTTTTTGCTAAAACAATGTTAAACTAATTAAAATTCCTCTCAAAAATAGTTTAAAATTAGCGCCGTTTTTTTTACATGGTAAATACGGATTTTCCCGTCGCGGGATTATGACGTCAGAAAAAGACTCACCTCAAATGCGCACATTGAATACAATGGACGAAGATACAAACGCGATCCGTCCAATTTAGCCATTTAAAACTTTATATTTTAGCGGTTTGTCTTCAGAGAAGCCAAAGTTATTTCGAGTAAACAGCAGGTTATATATTTTTTTTCTGCTGCTGCTGGTTTTTGTACACTTTTCACTTCAGGAAGTGAGCAGCTGTGTGATGACTTACAGCAGCTGATAGTTGAGAGGCAGAAGGAATTCTACAACATCTAAATCGTTTCCACAGCACTGAAATGGTAATATATTAGTTAATGTTTCTAATAATTATTCAACATTAATTTATAGTTTAAAAAATTAGTCCCTTTTAAAATATCTGTTAAATATTTTAATGTTTATTCTAACATACGTTCTGAAAAACATCATTCATATTTCCAGTTGAAATTTGCATGTTTACATGCACTAAATGTTCACTAAAAATAAAAATAAAATGTTTATATGTCAATCATTAAATTTAAAAATAAATTTATATCAAATACCGTCAAAAAACATAAATTTCCATAGCTGTTTTAATAAAAATATCAGTTTGTGTTTTCAGGTTTCCAGGTCTCCAGTCCATCACCTGAGGCTCTTCCTGTTGAACCACTACAACCCAGACTTTCACATCACAGCAGGTAAGATTGCATCAACAAAAAGAATAGTACTCAACAATATTCTTTGATGTAAATCTGTTGATTTTCTGTGGTTCTGATGAGGGAAGTGACAAAGTGGATGCAGCATTCAGCCCATAATGGACCCAGGAGACAGATGTCCTCTACGTCCAGACCTACAACACCTGGACATCCAGGAGCGTGGACGAGGAGGTGGTGGAGTCTGAAGAAGTGTACAAGCAGCAGGATGAGGAGAAACTAGTTCTTAATGACACAGCTAGCTGCTCAGTAAAATTGAATTTCTAGTAAAATTCTGATTTTGCAGATTTACAGCTGTAAAGTGTCATTTTTACAGAGCTGATGAAGTCAAACACCACTTGCTGATATTTTTTAAACTCAATTTTTTTTGATAATCTGTTCATATTAATGTTTCCCCAGAGGTTTTCATATATTTGATAATATGGGATGGTTTTATTTTAATAAAATGTTTTTTTTAACATTCACCAATTTTGTTTTTACTAAAGTACGAGCTGTGAGTTGTAGATGAACGAATGAAATTAAAACAGATACACAAATATTCTCACAAAGAATAACTCAACACTAACAGATAATATAGTGTACTACTGTAACTTTATTTACACATAACTACAGAAACACTTGGTTCATTGTTATCCTTTTTTTTCAAACAATATGTTCATTTGAACTGTCAGAAAAAATATTAAATTCATATTTTCATTGATTCATTTTCATCTCAATGCTCTGGCCAGTTGTAGTATTTCTGCATATTTTGATGTCTTGATGCACAAACGTACCAGTCCTGATGTTCTACAGGATTCTGTAGCATCAGTCCTGGTGTTCTACAGATCATGAAGACGTCTCCATCTGTTCTTTAACAATATCAAGGTTTGTTCTCCTCCACCTGGGTCCACTCTTCAGGTGAAGATATTTCTGTGAATTGATGATAAAACACACAGACACACACAGTATATATTATATGCAGTATACTGTATATTAAGACAATGGGTCAAACTAATGTCATGTATTTCCATCATTTTAATGATACACCACTATAACACCAAGTGATGTCCAAATTAAATAGAAAAATAAATATGAAATATTTTCAACATGTTGACTGGATTACATAACAAAGCTGACAAATTGAAGCAACATGATCAGCAGGAGCCTGTGCAAATTGTTTTGTACACAAACTAATAACTAATAATGTTGAATAATTATTAGAAACATTAACTAATATATTACCATTTCAGTGCTGTGGAAACGATTTACATGTTGTAGAATTCCTTCTGCCTCTCAACTTGCAGCTGGTGTAAGTGATCACACAGCTGCTCACTTCCTGAAGTGAAAAGTGTACAAAAACCAGCAGCAGCAGAAAGAAATATATAACCTGCTGTTTACTCGAAATAACTTTGGCTTCTCTGAAGACAAACCACTAAAATATAAAGTTTTAAATGGCTAAATTGGACGGATCGCGTTTGTATCTTCGTCCATTGTATTCAATGTGCGCATTTGAGGCAAGTCTTTTTCTGACGTCATAATCCCGCGACGGGAAAATACGTATTTACCATGTAAAAAAAGGCGCTAATTTTAAACTATTTTTGAGAGGAATTTTAATTAATTTAACATTGTTTTAGCAAAAACGATCAGAGGTCAATCTTAAAATATATATATGTTGTGCCATTTTATGGAAAGTTCAAAGATGATGTCAGAGGAGCTTTAAAGGTGCTATGTGTAACTTTCTGTAGAGTGCAGAACTTAGAAAAATTTTCAACAGGCAAAGCATTCTGATCCCTCCCCCTCAGAGCCATATATGGCTCTGCCCCCCTTGCTCTGCTGAAATTCAAATTCAAGCTCTGTTTTTATTGGCTGATTCAAATTCAAGCTCTGTTTTTATTGGCTGATTCAAATTCAAGCTCTGTTTTTATTGGCTGGTTAAGGACGGGTCACTCTGTGTTTTTAGTGTTTTTATAAATGCTGATAGAGAAGCAAGGGGACTATAGTTTTTTTCAGAGATTACTTTGTCTAACATCAGTCTGTCAGTAGATAGTGACGGAGTGAAGAAATATGTTAAAAATATATTGTTAGAAAAGTTACAGACTGCATTACAAAGTTACATAGTGCAGCTTTAATGGTGGTAACTAAGGTTCTTGTATGATGAATGTTGTGCATGTTTCTGCCACAGTTGTAGTAAAGTTTTATCTTATCTTATTTAGTACCAGTTTGAGAACAAATGACTGTTGCTAAAAATTTAAATGACTGGGTCCTAAAAGGGAGCCTTGAGGCTCACCTTTTGTGGTTTACAGTGTGTTGTTTCCTGAAGCTGGTCTAAAGGAGAGATAAAATACTTGTTTAATAATATATATTAGGATCATTAATTACACAGATACACAGTCAGACTCACTCGTCTCTCTTTAAATTGTTTTCTGCAGTATTCTCCAAACATGACGATGAGCGTGTGAAGACTCTGGAAGCTGTTTTGGGGAAATTGTTTAAAAATACAAAGCAGAGAGACACGATGTGATGTCATCCAGGCCAGTGACTCTTCCTCCAACACTGTCACTCCAGGCGCCACCTACCCCCACTTCATGGTTTCTGCTCATGTCTCTTCCCTCCTGTTTCTTCTGAGTGATGACTCTGCTTCGTTCATCAGTTCTTCCTCCACAACTGAACACTGTACAAAGGAAACGGACTGAAAAAAGCCAGAGGAGGACTCTGTACATTTGCACACAGTGCGTTAGAGATGGCGTCCAACAGATGTTCTGCCTTCTGCATCATATCACAGAATCCAGTACCCTCAAAACAAAAAGGCAGTATCCCAGAGAACACAGACAGTATGAATAATTTATTAATCTAAATGAACTTCATCGTTTGTCAACAAATTGACTTTTTTGAAGACGAGAGAAATGGAGAAACATCTGTCACAGGTTTAGGTTGTGAAGTGATTTAAAACGTCCTCGTGAATGTCCAAAGCAAAACTCAGTTTTCCTGATTTATGTCACAGGGAATGATTCATCTTTTTAAAATTCTTCCAAAAATGTGACAAAAAAAAAAAAACAACCTCTGAATTTTTATTTAGAAATAAATGTTTAAAAAGTGCTTTAATCCAAAACATCTCATAAAATGTCTAATTTCCCTTTAAGTCACATTAGATCAAGCATTTTATTTATTTCTTGGTGAAAGCTGAATTGCTATATTGCTTCACAGCAGACAAAGTTTTTTTTTTTCGAGAGGTTGTGAAAGTCTGTTTATTGTGTTGCAGTTTAAAATATGCTCAGACAGTTTAGGAGAACATTGCACTACATCACTGCAAAACACTGAGTGAGCTTCAAGAGAACAGTTCCTTTTTTTAAATCAGCAGCTAAATTAACCATGTTGTCTACAAGCACCATGAACGGCCATCATCCGACTAAACTGTGATTTTAGGACGTTACAAAAAGTTCAAGCTCATTTTTAGTCTGTGTTTTCAAACCTTTCACATCCCATGATGTACAAAAGTCTATATTCCTGTGAACATACTCCTCTTCCGTGTACAGCTCACAAATGTAGCTCCTCTGTCTTGTTTGTGTATTTTGATGTTATTATTTGAATATAAATCTGGAGGGGAATGTTGAAACTGGAGGTATGGGCTCCGTCACAGCTTAATGGAGGCGTTTTATTTTTATTTAATTTTATTGTGTGTGTGTGTTTGACTGAAGCCATAAGTGGGAGTACAAGAAGGTGCGTTTATTAATTGGTTAAAGTTTCAGTTTTTGTGGGACTTCATTTGTGACGTGTTCATTTTGTCTTTTTTAATCTTGTATTATGTTTTTTTGTAAATAAGCAGAGAAGTTTCATGGGTTTTGAATATGCTGGTACAGTATAAAGCTTCTCTTCCTTTAGTTGCTGTGTCGTGTTTTTCATCCTGTTCACGTGGACTCAACAGTTTATTTGGGTGTGTTTGTACAAATACACACACTGATATGATCACAAGTGCCATTCATGTAGACTGACTGTGGGTCAAAGTTCAGTTGGATCCTTATCAGAATAGTAAAAAGATAACTCTTGACAAGATTAGTTATAATCCGGATGAATATAAACTTCACATTGAAGCTGTGAGAGGAGAATGTCAGCGTCTAAAGTTTAAAAGAGATAAAATCCAGGAGCCAGGCCACTTATACAATATATTTATGTTTATATTATACATGGATGTATATTTTTTGTTTGTTTAAAATGGGTCTCTCTTGAAAATAAGTCCCTGTGACTCAATGAGACTAATCTGTACAAAAAAAAGGTTGAATGAATGAATATCAACTGTTGTTACTTATAAACATGATAATGGTGGATTATAAATACAGGTAGTCCCCGACTTCCGAACGAGTTCCGTTCCTAAGCGCCGTCGTAACTCAAAAATCGACGTAAGTCGGAAAATACGTCCAAACGGCACCTCATACGTACAGTACTGTATTTTACCAAGCACTTAGCCTATCCTAACAGTACCCTACATAATTATCAAACAACACATACATTCGAAGCCATAATGAAGGAAAAAAAGAGGTAATAACCTACTGGTATGCTGGTGAAACCTTCCTCCGCCTCTTAGCATGTTAGCTCGGTGTCCCTCCAACATCTGAGGCTGCCTGTATTTCGCGCGGTCCAGACTGTTTAAAGTAAGGCCTGTTAGCATGTTAGCTCCATACATTTGGAGCCATAATGATGGGAAAAAAGAGTTAATAACCTACTGGGAGCTGGTGAGGCCTTCCTCCGCCCGTTAGCATGTTACCTCAGTGTCCGTCCTCCAACATCTGAGGCTGTCTGTAGTTTGCGCGGTCCAGACTGTTTACAGCAAGGTCTTTTAGCATGTTAGCTCTTGCTCCTCCGGTCTTGCTGTTCCTGCCGTCTGGTGACAAAAACTGCCCTCCTAACCATTTGTCTCCGGTCTGCCTGTCCAAACAATGAGGTCTCCTGTAGTAATTTTCCACTGAGTGCGTTAAGCTACTCTCCCCGCTCCCTCCTGTAAACCTTCTGTAAATTTCCGCTGTCCTCCGCTGAGTTTCGGTACCGTATTTTTTGGTGTAAATGTGCATAAACCACGTAACTCGAACAATGCTTTTCAATGGGAGGGCATTCGTAACAGCGAAACGTCATAAGTCGAGACCGTTGTAACCGGAGGATTACCTGTATTACCTAAAACGTTTTTTAGTTTATTTCAGGGCTATTCAACTGGCAGCCCAGGGACCAAATCAGACCCACCGGTGAGCCCAGTTCGGCCCACCAATGGGTACATTTTTAAGTAAAACCAGATTTTAAACTGTAAAAACCAGTTTAATTAATGACATTAACAGCTGGATTTCTGCCCCCTGAGCTCTTGGCTTTCAGTAACTCTGCCCCCCTGAGCAATTCAGTTGAATAGTCCTGGTTTATATGTCAAGTTTAGATAAATCACTAATGGATTCTGCTTTTTCGGGCACTAATCAGGATTTTGAGCACCAGTCTAATTCATTAAGTCCTCACAAAGGAAGACGTGTGCCTTAACCTGCGCTGCAAACCAAACAGTGTATCTCTGCACTGACGCAGGTCTCTCATACTTAAATGAGGTTTTTATGATTATATTCAGAGGGGGAAATGCCCACATTTATGTAAATAACTGCCAGGGTAAACATCTGATTCTCAAGAAACAAGACACATGAAACGCGGTCTACATAAAATATTTACTGTCTCCTGGAGGTATTTGCATCTCAAGAGAAGAAACCGAGGAAGAGGAGCAATCTGCTGCGTTGTTGCCTTCGTAAAAAGAAGACAGGCATGTCAAGAAATGTGTAATTCTTCTATTCCAGGGATAAGTGTCAAACATTCTGGCAAATGCAAATAAGCTGTCAAAAATAAGTGCAGTCAGCAAAGTTTTATATTTTTATTCACTCACCATTACCAACCCTGTGTATTAACAACACGGCATGCGTTTCAGACTGGAAGACTGGGGTATTTTCACAAGCCTTGCAACCAGGGGCAGCAAGCCAATAGGGGGCAATAGGGCAACGCCCCACTGGAACTTCTGGAGCTATTCACCATTTTACATTGAAAACTTAAAACAATTATAATAAAAATGAAATAATAAAATAAAAATATTTTGAAATGTATGTATACAGTATATGTTTTTAGTTGTGTAGGATAAATATTTTATAGGTAATGATGAGTTATATTGTTTGTTTCAAAAAACGTTTTCTGATTGGTGACGTATTTCTGGTCCTGGGGGTACATGAATCTTATCCATAGACTCTCGTTAAAAATAGCGCATGCGCAGTTATTCCACAACGTTGCAAGAGAATGGGAAGATGCTGGGCGCAGATTTCTGCACCCTGGGCACGTCTAACAAGAGCTGTACCTACCGATCACGTGCTTCCGGTCTCTTTTTTTTTTTTGTCTGGGAACAGAGCCGTGCAGTGATTCGAGGCTGGCTGCCGGTAGGTTTTCATTGAAAGCCCTTTATCTAATGCCTATTTGCCATTTCTGACTGATATGCCTCTCAATGTTTAGAAGTCTCTGTTTGTGAAAAAGTCAACCATTATCAGACTATGTATGAAATATTATTTCGCTGTCAGCAGCACATTTTAGACAATACAGGAATCTGTCATCACACAAAAAGACTAAAGGACAGCTATTATCCACAGGCTGTCAGATTACTGGACTCTCAATAAATAACACTGAACTGGCAATAACTTTGTACCAAGCCACATCTGTGACAACTAATATGGCTGATATTAGCTTGTGACAGCTAATATTTTTATTGCTGCTTTTGCAATGATATATGTATAGCTTATATTATAACTTGAAATACTTATACATTTAAATACATTCTGTTGCACTGTTGAAATTCTAACATGTTGTTGTTTACTATGTCTTTAGGACCTTGTAAATATTATAATAACTTTTTCGTTTGTTGGTACTTTATTTTTGTACCTTTATTGCATGCTTTAGTTTAGTTTAGTTTTTTGTTCTTTGTTGTTTTAGTGAGTCAAATTGGTTCTTCTCATCCTGAGCATTTAATTGTACTGTTGACCTTGATTTAATCTGCATTTGATAAGTAAACACGATTTGAACTTGGAACTTTTTTTCATTTTGAGAAACTCATGTTCCCTGAAGGAAGGGAACGAGGTGCAACACATGACTATGGGAATTGCGCCGCCGCGCGGTTCACCTGAAGTAATACAATCACGCCTCTTTAGGAGGCAGGGGGGCGTCAGCATCACCACAGAGGCCCCGCCCTCTTGGTAAAGACGCTTGCACCCATCCCACTTCCTCCAAGTGCACATCACCGAGTTTTGGGCATTGAAAAGGGCAAACTGTGTTGCACCTCGTTCCCTTCCTTCAGGGAACATGAGTTATGGTGCATAACTTTCAGTTCCCTTATCAGTCAGTCACTCGGTGCAACACATGACTATGGGAACGTAATTCATTCACGCCCTTTGAAAATGCTCAGTAAAATACATGCTTGTGAGACATTCGCCTTTATACTTTAGGCGTTTTGGCTGATCTCTACTGTGTGTTAGAGAGCACAGCCTGAGTGATGTCACATGTAGTGACATCCAAACTGTAATGTTTTGCAAACGTGTTTGCGGAACTCCAGTTTGCAGCAGCAAAAATGTCTGCCACTGGTACGCCCTTAAAAAGAGACCATGAAGCAGCTAGGCCCCGAGTGGAATGGGCGTGTACCCCAGAGGGCACCTGTTGATCTTTACTGATGTACGCCCTTTTTATGGCCTCAGTCACCCAGTGTGAGAGGCGCTGTTTTGAAAGGGCTCTGCCAGCAGCAGGATTGGCAAAACATACAAACAGTTGGTTTGTTTTCCTCCAACTAACAGTTGTGTTGATGTAAACACTCAAGGCCCTGACAGGGCAGAGTGCATTCAACCGTCTCTGCTCCTCAGTGAGGAGAGGATGAGGAGGAAACGTAGAGAGCTCAAAGTCCAGACTCCTGGGATTTATAGTTGGTACCTTTGGTACATATGCGGGGTTAGGACGCAGGGTGACCTTTGACCTGTCAGGGACAAATCTGGTACACATTGGGTGCACAGATAAAGTGTGGAGGTCACCCACACGTTTAGCTGAGCAGAGAGCCAAGAGCAAAGCAGTTTTATAAGATAACAAATCTATCTTAATGTTACTTAGAGGCTCAAACGGAGGCTCACATAAGGTATCCAGGACTAACTGAAGGTCCCAATCAGGGGCCAGAGTCCTGCTGGGGGGCCTTTTCCTCAGTACGCCCTTCATGAAACGTATCATGAGAGGGTGGGCACTGGGTGTTTTACCCCCCCCAGCCTTTGTAGCATGCCGATATGGCTGACAAAAACACCTTGATGGTGAAAAATGAGCTACCTTTTTCTAGCAGGTCCTGTAAAAAGGTCAGGAGCTGGACCGTCACAGGAATATGAAATAATATTCCTTTCCACACACCAAGCCTCAAAAACACGCCATTTCCAGGCATAGAGCGTCTGGGTTGAGTGGGCTCTTGCTCCATGTATCGTGTTTATGACATTACAGGGGAGGCCGGAGGCCATCAGCCTGTTCCTCTCAGCGACCAGGCTGAGAGCTGCCTTAGTTTTGGACGTGGGTGAAGGAACTGCCTGTGGGCCTGTGTCAGCAGGTCCCTGTGGGGGGGCAGCTGCCCTGGTGTCCCTGATAACAGTTAAATCATTTCTGTGAACCACGGTTTCTGTGGCCATCTGGGAGCTATGAGGATCAGGGAAAGAGCTCCCCTCCGTACACGTTCTAGCATCACCTGGATCAGAGGGACGGGTGGGAACGCATAATATAGCACCCCTGCTGGCTAGCTGTGTGCCAGAGCGTCTGTTCCCAGTGGGGCATCTGTCTCCTTCAGTGAGAAGTACATGCCGCAGTGCGTGCTGGTTTTGCAGGCAAACAGATCGACGGATGCCCACCTGTATCGTGACCAGATCTGGTCCACTATACATGGATTCAGTCTCTACTCCGAGGCTAGCAGTGGCCCTCTGGAGAGGGCGTCTGCCCCGTGGTTTAGCTCGCCCGGGATGTGTGTCGCTCTTAGTGACAGTATTCGGGGACTGCACCACATGAGCAGTTTGTGTGTCAGGCTGAGGAGGGGTCGGGACCTTGTCCCCCCTTCTCTGTTGATGAAGGACACAGTGGTTCTGTTGTCTGATTTTATCAGGACATGTTGTTTTATGATCAGTCCTTTTTTGTAAAAATGCTTCACAGCCAGAAAAACAGCTTTCAATTCCAAGTTGATGTGGAGTCTTGCATCCTACTGTTTCCAGAGCTCTTGGGCATTCTGGTTCCTGCAAAATGCTCCCCAACCTCCCTTTGAAGCGTCTGTTGTGATCACCACACGAGACAGTACTCTTCCCAGCCGGACGCCTGTTGTGAACACAGAAGGATCCCTCCAGGGTTCCAGGACTGTCATGCACTCTGGGCTGATCAGTATTTTTCCTGTCCGCCAGAGGGAGGCAGGATGCATTTGTTTGTTTAGCCCTATTTGCAACGCTCGCATTTTTAATAATGCTTGAGGCACGCAGGGAATGGCTACTGCCAGAAGACCCAGCAGGTGCTGGCAGAGCTTCAGAGACACTCTCTGGTCCAGCTGGAAGCGAGCCAGGCATAGTTGGATTGAAGAGATTCACTCCTCTGAAAGCCGTGCTCTGTACAAAATGGTGTTGACCTGTACACCGAGAAATACGGTAATCTGTGAAGGAGTCAAATCGCTTTTCTGCAGATTTATCATGGACCCTAGATCCTCCAGGTGCACCATCACCATGCGTGAGTGCAACTAGGCTTGTGCTCTGCTCTCGGCCAGAATTAAAAGATCGTTGAGATAATTCATAATCCTGACCCCTTGACCCCTGAGCGGGGCCAAAGCTGCATCCAGACATTTTGTAAATGAGCGTGGAGCAGTTTTTAGCCCGAAAGGTAAAGCCGTGAATTCGTAAGCTTTCCCTTCGAATGCAAAGCAAAGATATTTTCTGTGTTTCTTCCAAATGCTCACGTGGAAAAAAAACTTCTTTTAAATCCATTGTGCATGCGTGATCTCCCGGTCTCACAGACTGGATCACTTGTCTCAACGTGAGCATTTTGAATTTGTAAGTGTTTATCCTCTAGTTCAACGCTCTGAGATACAGGATCGGTCTCAAGGTCTGATCTCGTTTGGGCACAAGGAAATACTTGCTGAAGTGGCCGGAGTGTATATTGTGTTTTGGAACAACATTTATCACCCTCTTTTGCAACATTGTTGATATTTCCTCTCTTAAAACGTGTGCACGGTCTGGTGTTATGTTTGACTGTGCACCCCATTGAACGGGGGCGGCCGCTTGTGGAACTGCAGCCGTAGGCCTCGACACACTGTCGTCATAACCCACAAATTTGGGCGACACGCCCTCCAGGCCTGCGCGTACACAGTGAGCCTGTGAGACATGTTTATTGTGGGTTGTGTGTGCATCATGGGTACGGGGGAGGAGCGTTTGCCTCCCCCCGCATCGCTCCAGACGTGCTGACCAAGTCTGTCTGCTCCAGACAGACCCCAGACTGGGGCTCATATTGTTCTGACCTTCTGACCTTGTGTTCCACGAGGGAGGAGGGGTGCTTGTCCTCTCCCTTCATCGTGACTGTTTTCACAAAAATGGTACTGTTTTTTTTCTTTTTTGAGTCAAGAACCAGGGTAGTTTGTGCGTTTGGTACTTTATTTTTGTGCTTTGAACAACAAAAATCTGTTTTATTTACACATTTGTCAAAAACACATTGTTTTGTGCACACAGAAATGTCACCAGCTTTTTGTAGTCTTTTACATATAAAGTCTGGGTTTAAAAGTCTTGGTTC
>JBBPBX010000329.1:43225-75271 GCA_038048925.1 Garcialebias charrua
GAACTGGGAGAGCGGCAGCAGCATGGGAGCCCTGGGTTCAGCCCAGGTACGTCAGCTTCGTCAGGAAATCCGGAAAAATCGGCATCCTGTGCCTCGTGGCCGACTGCAGTTTGGCGTAGAAATAATTCCCCGCCAACCTCGTAACCTGTTGGCGAGGTGGGGGTTCAGGCCAGCTGATCCGTAGCGTGTCCGCCGCTCTGCGACACAGGTCAAACAGAGCGGGGATGGAGACATCTGTCTCTGGCTGAGCTGTCGTCAGGTTCTGGGAGAAGTCTTCTTCGTCCCCGTCGTCCTAGTTCTCATCTTTGTCGTCTGAAATCTCACCCGAGGCTGTTAGCGAGAGCTCGTCTGCGCGTAACAGGCTTCTCGTGTCAAACTCGGCGGTGGAGTCCCCGACGGGGGCCGCCATGTCCATATTATCCCCCCAGTCAGCTTGTCCGCTGTCCTCCAGGTCCACGGCCTCGAGCTCCGGTGTGGGAGTGAGGGCCTCTGTGAGGTCTGGGTCGCGCGCCGTCGCGGAGCCGCCCATGGCCTTGACCACAATGTCCACTCGACACATCCTCACGGTTTCAGGTATCTGGCTCTAGTGATGGCAGGACTCGGGGGTTTCCAGCGCTGTCTTAGCGTGCAACATCCCTAGGCAGACGGGACAGGCCTCGTGGGCGTCCGTCACCGAAAGGGAGTAGCCGCAGCCACTGGGGCAAGCCCGGGAGTTGGGGCTCGCTGGCCTGCTGGTCTTCTTAAAAAAAATTGGTTTTTGCTTTCCCTTCTTTGGAGCCATGGCTGAGAAGGTTCGAGCTCGTTAGCAGTGCTAACGTGGTCCGGAGATGTCTTCTTCGTCGCGTCACTTTCGCTGGCTAGCTTGCTACTCGTTAGCAGGGTAGCTATGTGACGCAGTTAGCGCCGTCGAGCGAAGCAGCTAAGAAGAGAGAAGAAAAAACCTTGAGGTTAAATAAAAGAGGCTGGATTAGCTTTCGCTAGCCCAGCAATGCGCAGGGAATTTCTTTGTACGCTCAGTGTAGGGAGCGAGCTCACCTCCGGTCCAGCGATGTCAATAGAGAGAGTCCCACAAAGTTCAGGTGTAAGCGAGGTGAAGGGCAAAAAGAGGAAGTGGGATGGGATCAAGCATCTTTATGCCAAGAGGGCAGGGCCTCTGTGGTGACGCTGACGTCCACCTGCCTCCTAAAGAGGCGTGATTGTATTACTTCAGGTGAACCGCGCGGCGGCGCAATTCCCATAGTCATGTGTTGCACCGAGTGACTGACTGATAAGGGAACTTCACCTCCTCAGTGAGTACATGTTTAACCTTTTGACTTAGCTCAACATTTGTCTTCAGCTGGAGTAGAAACTGTGATGGATGTTTTGGTAATGAGAGCAGGTAAAAGAAAGGAGATGAAAAGATGAGATTTTTTATCATATTCAGCAAACACTGAGAAAACTGGATGCTTCTCGTCTGGAAGTTTTTAAGAAGCAGGATGAGTGTCTCAACCTTTTACTGTAGTTCAGATGAGACGATCTCTTTAACTTTTAGCCTAATTATAAAACCTTATCTTTATTTCTTTCCTCTTTCACACCTGTGTCCTGAGGCGGCGTGTGGAGAAGCAGCAGGCAGGAGTCTGAGAAATGAGCTCAACCGGCCTTAATCATTAAAGTCAACATCACTGGTTTCTGGTTCACTGCAGCTCAAACGTGCGCAAACAGATAACATGCTAAGGACAAGTGAAGACCCAGTTGTATGGAGATAGGACGATGCAGCAGCAAAGATCGACCAGCAAAGACTTTGATGGTTGTCACTCAAGTAAATAAATTAAAATTGCTGCTGTAATTTGATTATTTTAATAAGCCATAACTTGCTATGATCCCAGGTGTGTGACCACAGCGTGCACACCTGATGTTGCTCACAGTGGTCCTCAGTGCACTCAGGGAGCTGTGTGTTTGCCCAGACACATGAAAAATTAGAGGGAACATTGGTCAGGCTGTAAAAAAATACTGCTGAGGGACAAACGTTCCCTCATCCAGCTCGATTTATCAAGATACTCCAGGACCTGTGTGTTGTCTACATCAGGAGCACAGAACAACGTCTTCATGACTGGGTAAAAGGAGGAAGTGACACAAATCGAGTGCCCTCAGACTGTAAACTGTATGCTTCTGACCAATAGTGGGTGGACATATTTTGTACGAACAAATCTTTTCTGAAATAGTGAAAACAATCAATGAAATGGCTAATGGATGCAATAGTGTTGCTTTATATTGTGGTGATAAAATCATTTATGATAAACCCACATTGTCTCTTTTTTCATCAGTTTCATCTGAACCAGGTGTGAATGTCAAGGCCAGTAAGGATCTGCTTGATTGATCAAATGTCAATCAAAATCAATCAAAACTTTATTTCAGATGCATATGGTCCATAATAACAAACAAAACAACAACAACCAAAAAAATAAATTAAAAAAGATAACATCAACAAGACACAGTAAAAACAGAATGTTCATCCATTGCCAAATAATTTAAGGCGCCAGTGATTCCACAGACTTGAATAGAACCTAACTGAGCTTTGTACAGGGTTGGTCAGAGTATAGATGATGCTATTTGCAGAGTTTGTTAGTCTACACATACATCTGTACACAAGGTTACGAAGCACAGCTGCACAAGTTGGTACATTGGCATTTGCAAACATCTGGCTGGCACTACTCCATCGCGTCACCTTAAGCAGCATCCTCATGCCATCATTGCCACCTGTAGTTTATGCATACTGCTTTTTCTGTGATGCCGCCACAGATGTGTAGTATACATTGGGGTACAATATGTTTTGAAGAGTGCAGTTTTTACAGACACTGAGCACGTAGAGAACCTCTGAAGAAGCACATTAGCTTGTACATATTGCATACAACGCTGCCTGTAAATGTCCCTGTCATCAGACAGGTCAGCAGTTATGTAATGTCCAAGTATTTCACCTCCTCACTGACTTGGAGGATGTTGCCAGACAGAGTGAAGTCAGGGAAAGATAATTTAGTGTCCTCTTTGCTCCTGATAATCATGATGATACTTTTATTGCATTATATTTAATATCAAAGTCCAATCCATACTGAGAGCAAACTCTTAAAGGAGAAATGTAATCAAATCTGAAAAAATCGATATAACAAGAATTTCATATAGTAAACAACACACATAAACATACTTAGTATGCTTTTTTCAAGTCAGTAGCTTAAATAAATAGTTTTTTTAATTTGGTGTGGTGTCCAAGGTTCCCAATTATAAATTAAAAATTTACAACAGAACAGTATTCAGTATACATGGCAGCACGGTGGCTCAGTTGGTGGAGCTGTTGCCTCTCAGTCAGGTCTCCAGATCAAATCCTAGCCGGGTGCCATTCTGGGTGGAGTTTGCATCTTCTCTCCATGCATTAGTGGGTTTTCTCTGGGTACTTTGGTTTCCTCCTACAGACCAAAAACATGCTGTTAGGCTGATGGATAACTCTAAATTGTCCCTAGGTGTGAGTGAGAGAGATAATGGTTGTTTGTTTTGTTTGTCTCTATATGTCCCTGTGATGGACTGGAGACCTGTCCAGGGTGTCCCCTGCTTCTCACACAGTGACTGCTGGACATGGGCACCAGTGACCCCTGCAACCCCAAAAAAGAAGAAGCAGGTAAAAGATAATGGGTGGATGGATGGATGGATGGATGGATGGATGGATGGATGGATGGATGGATGGGTGGATGGATGAATGGATGGAATGGATGGAATGGATGGATGATGGATGGATGGATGAATGGATGGATGGAATGGATGGTTGGAATGGATGGATGATGCATGGATGAATGGATGGTTGAATAAATGGATGGATGACATGAATGAACAGTATTCCACTTGGCCTCAGCCTGTTTCTCGTGGGTTTTGGCTCAGAGAAGTCAATCGGTCCATCAGAGAAACATTTTCCTCTCACCTTTAACAAAAAGCTTCTCTGTTCAGAACACAACTGTGAGTAATGTTCCAGCACTGGGTCAAGAAGAATGTAAGTGATCTCGGTTATACAGAAGATCCAGTAGCTTCAAACAGATCAGGTCTGCTGCTCATCTGCTCATTACGACAAACCCACTGATGCTTTGTTTTCTAAGTCACAGGGATTTTTTCATTCAACCTTTATTTAGGCAGGTTAATCTCATTGAGCCTTGAGGACTCATTTACAAGAGAGACCTGTCTACAAACTAAAGAAAGATGACAACAGCAATAGTAGATTTTCCTTGAACAATCAACAATAGACAAACAAGAGAGAAATACAGATTTTTTAAAAACAAGTTAAAACAAAGATATCAAAGTAGCAAAACAGACAGATTATCAAAGTCAAAGTCAAAGTCAACTTTATTGTCAGATCTGCAATATGTACTGTACAGGACATACACAGGACCGAAATTGCGTTTCTCTCAGTCCCTCGGTGCAACAGTAAACATCTAAACATTGAAACACTGAAACATATAATAATAGACATAAGCATAAAATAGTAAAACTAACACTGTCCTGAGTTTTTGCATAGTGGTATAAGAGTATGAAAATTTACACCAACTCTAAAACTAAAACTAAAACATTAAACATTTAATGAACATAATACTGTCCTGAGTTTTTGCATACTAGTATAAAAAAAGAGTATAAAAAGTATAACTAAAATAAACTAAAGGTTTCTAGCATTGACATTTGCAAAGTGGCAAAGCAGCGTATGAGTTAATGTGCACAGTATATGTATGAGGTAGTAGTTGATGTTGTTATAGAGGCAAAAAGTGGCATATGCAGTAAGGCACATTGGGCATCCCTAAATAAGACCGTTCAGAGCACACTGTATATGTATCAGCAGTGGTGTAGATATTAGAGTAGTGTACTGTAAATGTAAACAGTAGTAATTAAATGTAAGCAGTAGTAATAAAAGTAAACAGTATTAATAAATGTAAACAGAGAATGTAAACAGTATTATGACTATAGGCAGTGATGTAATACAAACATTAGTGCAAGTATGAGAAGTAGTGCAAACTGTATGAGCACATGACCGAGAGTTTAGTGAATAACCCGTTTGATGACACAGAGTCCAGTGTTAAAATCTTTGTGTTGTGTGGTAATGTGTGAGAAAGTTTTAGTGTTAAGGCAGTTCAAATGGGAGGGGGGGCAGAGCAGGCAGAGTGTTTAGCATCCTGACTGCCTGATGAACAGAGCTGTCTCTCAGTCTGCTGGTTCGAGCCTGGAGACTCCTCAGTCTCCTCCCTGATGGCAGCAGTCTGAAGCAGCTGTGTAGTGGGTGTGTGGGATCACCTGCCATGCAGTGGGCTTTCCGAGTGAGGCGTTTGCTGTGTAAGTCCTGCAGTGAGGGCAAGGAGGTGCCCACGATCTTCTCAGCTGCTCTCACAATGCGCTGGAGGCTCTTGCGGCAGGATGCAGTACATGCACCAAACCACACAGTGATGCAGCTGGTCAGGACACTTTCTATGGCACCTCTGTAGAAGGTGCTCATGATGGGGGTTGAAGCTCCAGCCCTTTTCAGCTTGCGGAGAAAGTAGAGACGCTGGTGAGCCTTCTTTGCCAGTGCTGCAGTGTTCCTGCTCCAGGACAGGTCCTTTGAGACGTGCACTCCCAGGAACTTGGTGCTNACATGTAAGCAGTAGTAATAAAAGTAAACAGTATTAATAAATGTAAACAGAGAATGTAAACAGTATTATGACTATAGGCAGTGATGTAATACAAACATTAGTGCAAGTATGAGAAGTAGTGCAAACTGTATGAGCACATGACCGAGAGTTTAGTGAATAACCCGTTTGATGACACAGAGTCCAGTGTTAAAATCTTTGTGTTGTGTGGTAATGTGTGAGAAAGTTTTAGTGTTAAGGCAGTTCAAATGGGAGGGGGGGCAGAGCAGGCAGAGTGTTTAGCATCCTGACTGCCTGATGAACAGAGCTGTCTCTCAGTCTGCTGGTTCGAGCCTGGAGACTCCTCAGTCTCCTCCCTGATGGCAGCAGTCTGAAGCAGCTGTGTAGTGGGTGTGTGGGATCACCTGCCATGCAGTGGGCTTTCCGAGTGAGGCGTTTGCTGTGTAAGTCCTGCAGTGAGGGCAAGGAGGTGCCCACGATCTTCTCAGCTGCTCTCACAATGCGCTGGAGGCTCTTGCGGCAGGATGCAGTACATGCACCAAACCACACAGTGATGCAGCTGGTCAGGACACTTTCTATGGCACCTCTGTAGAAGGTGCTCATGATGGGGGTTGAAGCTCCAGCCCTTTTCAGCTTGCGGAGAAAGTAGAGACGCTGGTGAGCCTTCTTTGCCAGTGCTGCAGTGTTCCTGCTCCAGGACAGGTCCTTTGAGACGTGCACTCCCAGGAACTTGGTGCTGTCTACTCTCTCCACTGCGGTGCTGTTGATGGTCAGAGGGGCATGTTGGGCATCCTTCTTCCTGAAGTCCACAACAATCTCCTTTGTCTTCTCCACGTTGAGAGTGAGATTGTTGTGTCCGCACCACAAGGCCAGGCGGCTCACCTCGTTCCTGTAGTCCGTCTCATCGTTGTTGCTGATGAGACCCACCACTGTTGTGTCGTCCGCAAACTTGATGAAGTGGTTGGAGCTGTACGATGGTGTGCAGTCGTGTGTTAGCAGGGTGAATAGAAGGGGGCTCAGCACACATCCTTGTGGGGCCCCTGTGTTCAATGTGATGGTGCTAGATGTGTTACTCCCGACCCGCACTGTCTGTGGTCTCCCGGTCAGGAAGTCTAGCAGCCAGTTACACATTGAGGTGTTCAGCCCCAGACTGTCCAGTTTAAGGATGAGCTGTTGGGGGATGATGGTGTTGAATGCCGAGCTGAAGTCGATGAACAGCATTCTAACATAGGAGTCCTTCGTGTCCAGATGTGTGAGAGCTGTGTGAAGGGCAGAGGAGATGGCATCGTCGGTTGAGCGATTAGGTCGGTATGCAAATTGGAAGGGATCCAGGGAGGCAGGGAGGACAGATGTGATGCTTTTCATGACTAGCCGTTCAAAGCACTTCATCAGGATGGGGGTGAGTGCTACTGGGCGATAGTCATTGAGGCATGCGGGCGTTGCCTTCTTTGGGACAGGGATGATGGTGGTGGCTTTGAAACAGGTGGGGACGATGGCCTGGCTCAGTGAGATGTTAAAGATGTCCGTGAAGACCGCTGCGAGTTCCCCTGCACAGTCCTTCAGCACACGACCAGGTATGTTGTCAGGACCAGAGGCCTTCCGGGCGTTAATCTTGATGAATGATCGCCTTACGCTGTCTGAGGACAGCGTCAGCACCTGGCCATCAGGAGAGGGGGGGAGTTTATGTGCTGGTGTGCTGTTACTTGCCTCGAACCGAGCAAAGAACTCATTCAGTTCATTCAGCGCAGAGGCTGAGCTGTCACAGGTCTGGGGGGATGGTTTGTAGTTTGTGATGGTCTGTATTCCCTGCCACAGACTGCGTGTATCCCTGCTGTCCTTGAAACGGTGAGCTATTTTCCCAGAATACTGCCTCTTTGCCTTTCTGATGCCCCAGTCCAGGTTGTTTCTGGCTGCCCTCAGGCCCACCTGATCTCCCGCTTTGAAGGCAGCATTCCTGGCTCTCAGGAGTCTGTAAACCTCAGCTGTCAGCCATGGCTTCTGGTTAGCCCGAACAGTGATGGTTTTAAGGTTGGTTACATCATCAATGCACTTGGTGATGTATGAACATACAGTGTCTGAGTACTCCTGGAGACATGTGGTGTTGTTTGTGGTAGCAGCTTCTTTGAACATACTCCAATCTGTGGTGTCAAAACAGTCCTGGAGTGCCTCTGAAGACCCCTCTGGCCACACTCGTATCTGCTTGCGGACTGGTTTTGTGACTTTCACCAGTGGCCTGTATGCTGGCTTTAGCATAACACAGATATGGTCAGAAGCACCAATGTGGGGGAGGGGGATGGCTCTGTAGGAATTTTTCATGGTGGTGTAAACCTGGTCCAGGGTGTTGTTTCCTCTTGTTGCAAAGTTTATGTTTCTGTATGTTTTTGGAAGAACACTCTTTAAATCTGCATGGTTGAAATCACCAGCCGTGATGAGAAAAGCATCAGGGTGGGCTGTTTGTTGCTCACTGATGTGCACATATAGTTCATTTAGTGCCTCACCTCTATCTTTGCTGTTGGAGCTTGGAGGGATATATACAGCAACAATCATAACAGCTGTAAACTCCCTCGGTAAAAAGAACGGTCTGCATTTAATAGTCATAAACTCCACAAAAGGTGAGCAGTGTTTGTAGACCACAGCAGCATCACGACACCATGCGTTGTTGATGTAAACACAGAGCCCGCCTCCGCGAGTCTTACCTCCCTTGATGAAAGCTCGGTCCGCTCTGTAGCATGTTAGCTCCCCTAGCTGAATAGCATGGTCCGGAACGTTGTTGTTAAGCCACGTTTCCGTGAATACAAACACACAACAGTCTCTCACAGTCTTTTGTGTCGTTCGTAGCAGGCGTATATAATCCAATTTGTTGTCCAAGGAGCGCACGTTAGCCAGAACCATGGATGGAATAGCCGGCCTGTGTGGGCTAGCTGCTAGCCTAGCTCTGATACCTCCACGTTTACCCCGCTTCTGTTTCCTGTCACGCCGCTTGTGGCGTTTCCACGGCGGGCGCGGTGAAGCGTCACGCCGCTTGTGGCACTTCCACGGCGGGCGCGATGAAGGGAAGCTCGGGGCTGGCTTCCAGAGCAGCTCGCAGTCACGAAGCTCACGTAACTCCTCCTCGAGCTCATTTAGCTTCTCCTGGAGTTCGCTGTTTATTCCCAAATGAGCGGTTTTTCCGACATCAAGCAGGAATTCACGGCTATACTTGCGTTCTTGAACACGTAGACAAGACAAAGACGTGCCGGCAAATTGCGGCGTGCAGGACAAAACAGACGAAAGCACAGTGTTATTATAAGGTAGATGTAGAAAATCAAAAACAGGAACAACATGTCTGCATTGGTTTTTGCCAGGATTCCAAAAGATTCTTTATTTCATTTTATTTTAATTATTCATTTTATAAAATAAAAACATAACAAACACATGTATCTTATAAAAGAAAGAAAATATAAAATGAAAGGTGGCAGAAAGAAGAAAATATCTTATTATATCTGCCCCTTTTCAAAACAATCAATTCAAACAATAATTATCTATAAGTAACAAAAAATGAATAACTCATCTCAATTTTCCAATTTCAACATATTACACATTAAACTACTTCATACATATTTCTTCAACAATTCATTTTTGATCATTTTCTTAAACACAAACATTGACCATTTAGAGAGGTCAAGGTCGAGAGCTTCAGATCTTTTAATGTTTGAAATTTTAAATTAGGTTCAAAGAAGCAGGACTACACATTACATCAACAGTTTGTGTCATCTCAGGATCAATGAGTGCAATATCAATATTATAAAGGATGCTTGTAAGCAATAAATCATAAGCCATTATACTGCATGTATGTATTGATATATATATANAATAAGGCTGGTAAGATAAATAGCAAAGACAACTATCGACCTATAGCTCTAGCCAGTATTTTATCAAAGGTCTTGGAGAGAGCTATGTTAAACAGAATGGAGAAGTTTCTCCTGACTTCCGATAATCAGTTTGGCTTCAAACCAAACCTTGGCACTGATATGTGCATTTTTGCTCTCAAGGAGATCTTGGATCTATACAATAGGCATAATACCACAATTTTTACGTGTTTTATAGATGCTTCAAAAGCGTTTGATCATGTAAATCATGGGAAATTGTTTTATAAATTGCATGAAAGAGGAGTACCAAAATATCTTTTAAGAATCTTAGTGTATTGGTATGCTCACCAGTCTATGTGTGTAAAATGGGGAAAATCTGTTTCATCGTCTTTTTATGTGAGTAATGGTGTGCGACAAGGCAGCATTTTGTCTCCTTGCTTTTTTAACGTGTACCGTATTTTCCGGTGTATAGGTCGCACCTTTTTATGGTTTTTTCAAGGCCTGCGACCTATACACAGGTGCGACCTATATATGGCTTTTTATCACTTTCGGCTAAACAAATTTTTAAATCCAGCTCATTTCACAATTACGTTCATTTATTAAGGAAAAGTTCAGCTCAGACACATATTTGCTATAATTTTTATCAAACAAACAATTGTTTTTAAGTGTTAATCTTCTTAAAAGCCTTGCTGTGCGCTCCTGTGGCAGACATTTGCAGCAGAGCTAAACGTAGGTGCGACCTATACACCAGTGCGACCTATCTAGGGATTTTTCCAATTATTTGGCAATAATTGGATGGTGCGACCTATACACCAGAAAATACTGTATATGGATGATTTATCTAAACTGCTGAATCAATGCAGGACTGGCTGTTGGGTTGGTAATAGAACCATCAACCACCTAATGTATGCTGATGATCTTGTAATATTCTGTCCATATAGTGCTGGTCTGCAGCAACTGTTAAGAGTTTGCTCTCAGTATGGATTGGACTTTGATATCAAATATAATGCAATAAAAGTATCATCATGATTATCAGGAGCAAAGAGGACACTAAATTATCTTTCCCTGACTTCACTCTGTCTGGCAACATCCTCCAAGTCAGTGAGGAGGTGAAATACTTGGACATTACATAACCGCTGACCTGTCTGATGACAGGGACATTTACAGGCAGCGTTGTATGCAATATGTACAAGCTAATGTGCTTCTTCAGAGGTTCTCTACGTGCTCAGTGTCTGTAAAAACTGCACTCTTCAAAACATATTGTACCCCAATGTATACTACACATCTGTGGCGGCATCACAGAAAAAGCAGTATGCATAAACTACAGGTGGCAATGATGGCATGAGGATGCTGCTTAAGGTGACGCGATGGAGTAGTGCCAGCCAGATGTTTGCAAATGCCAACGTACCAACTTGTGCAGCTGTGCTTCGTAACCTTGTGTACAGATGTATGTGTAGACTAACAAACTCTGCAAATAGCATCATCTATACTCTGACCAACCCTGTACAAAGCTCAGTTAGGTTCTATTCAAGTCTGTGGAATCACTGGCGCCTTAAATTATTTGGCAATGGATGAACATTCTGTTTTTACTGTGTCTTGTTGATGTTATCTTTTTTAATTTATTTTTAATTTATTTTTTTGGTTGTTGTTGTTTTGTTTGTTATTATGGACCATATGCATCTGAAATAAAGTTTTGATTGATTTTGATTGACATTTGATCAATCAAGCAGATCCTTACTGGCCTTGACATTCACACCTGGTTCAGATGAAACTGATGAAAAAAGAGACAATGTGGGTTTATCATAAATGATTTTATCACCACAATATAAAGCAACACTATTGCATCCATTAGCCATTTCATTGATTGTTTTCACTATTTCAGAAAAGATTTGTTCGTACAAAATATGTCCACCCACTATTGGTCAGAAGCATACAGTTTACAGTCTGAGGGCACTCGATTTGTGTCACTTCCTCCTTTTACCCAGTCATGAAGACGTTGTTCTGTGCTCCTGATGTAGACAACACACAGGTCCTGGAGTATCTTGATAAATCGAGCTGGATGAGGGAATGTTTGTCCCTCAGCAGTATTTTTTTACAGCCTGACCAATGTTCCCTCTAATTTTTCACGTGTCTGGGCAAACACACAGCTCCCTGAGTGCACTGAGGACCACTGTGAGCAACATCAGGTGTGCACGCTGTGGTCACACACCTGGGATCATAGCAAGTTATGGCTTATTAAAATAATCAAATTACAGCAGCAATTTTAATTTATTTACTTGAGTGACAACCATCAAAGTCTTTGCTGGTCGATCTTTGCTGCTGCATCGTCCTATCTCCATACAACTGGGTCTTCACTTGTCCTTAGCATGTTATCTGTTTGCGCACGTTTGAGCTGCAGTGAACCAGAAACCAGTGATGTTGACTTTAATGATTAAGGCCGGTTGAGCTCATTTCTCAGACTCCTGCCTGCTGCTTCTCCACACGCCGCCTCAGGACACAGGTGTGAAAGAGGAAAGAAATAAAGATAAGGTTTTATAATTAGGCTAAAAGTTAAAGAGATCGTCTCATCTGAACTACAGTAAAAGGTTGAGACACTCATCCTGCTTCTTAAAAACTTCCAGACGAGAAGCATCCAGTTTTCTCAGTGTTTGCTGAATATGATAAAAAATCTCATCTTTTCATCTCCTTTCTTTTACCTGCTCTCATTACCAAAACATCCATCACAGTTTCTACTCCAGCTGAAGACAAATGTTGAGCTAAGTCAAAAGGTTAAACATGTACTCACTGAGGAGGTGAAGTTCCCTTATCAGTCAGTCACTCGGTGCAACACATGACTATGGGAATTGCGCCGCCGCGCGGTTCACCTGAAGTAATACAATCACGCCTCTTTAGGAGGCAGGTGGACGTCAGCGTCACCACAGAGGCCCTGCCCTCTTGGCATAAAGATGCTTGATCCCATCCCACTTCCTCTTTTTGCCCTTCACCTCGCTTACACCTGAACTTTGTGGGACTCTCTGTATTGACATCGCTCGACCGGAGGTGAGCTCGCTCCCTACACTGAGCGTACAAAGAAATTCCCTGCGCATTGCTGGGCTAGCGAAAGCTAATCCAGCCTCTTTTATTTAACCTCAAGGTTTTTTCTTCTCTCTTCTTAGCTGCTTCGCTCGACGGCGCTAACTGCGTCACATAGCTACCCTGCTAACGAGTAGCAAGCTAGCCAGCGAAAGTGACGCGACGAAGAAGACATCTCCGGACCACGTTAGCACTGCTAACGAGCTCGAACCTTCTCAGCCATGGCTCCAAAGAAGGGAAAGCAAAAACCAATTTTTTTTAAGAAGACCAGCAGGCCAGCGAGCCCCAACTCCCGGGCTTGCCCCAGTGGCTGCGGCTACTCCCTTTCGGTGACGGACGCCCACGAGGCCTGTCCCGTCTGCCTAGGGATGTTGCACGCTAAGACAGCGCTGGAAACCCCCGAGTCCTGCCATCACTAGAGCCAGATACCTGAAACCGTGAGGATGTGTCGAGTGGACATTGTGGTCAAGGCCATGGGCGGCTCCGCGACGGCGCGCGACCCAGACCTCACAGAGGCCCTCACTCCCACACCGGAGCTCGAGGCCGTGGACCTGGAGGACAGCGGACAAGCTGACTGGGGGGATAATATGGACATGGCGGCCCCCGTCGGGGACTCCACCGCCGAGTTTGACACGAGAAGCCTGTTACGCGCAGACGAGCTCTCGCTAACAGCCTCGGGTGAGATTTCAGACGACAAAGATGAGAACTAGGACGACGGGGACGAAGAAGACTTCTCCCAGAACCTGACGACAGCTCAGCCAGAGACAGATGTCTCCATCCCCGCTCTGTTTGACCTGTGTGCAGAGCGGCGGACACGCTACGGATCAGCTGGCCTGAACCCCCACCTCGCCAACAGGTTACGAGGTTGGCGGGGAATTATTTCTACGCCAAACTGCAGTCGGCCACGAGGCACAGGATGCCGATTTTTCCGGATTTCCTGACGAAGCTGACGTACCTGGGCTGAACCCAGGGCTCCCATGCTGCTGCCGCTCTCCCAGTTCCTCAACGGCGCTGGGATAGAGGCAGCAGGAATCGCCAACGTCCCGCAGATAGAGGACACGCTGGCGGATCACCTGGCCCCCAGGACGTCGGGCGCAAAGCCGACTCTGCCCAGCAAGGCCTGCCTTGCCTCAGCTTCCCAGCTCAAATAGTGTTATCAAGCTCAGGGCCTCGCAGTCTGCACCATGAATGCCTCGGCCATGGTGCAGGCTTACTTGGCAGAGAAGCTACAGGAGCTCCAGGTAACGACAAACTAGCAGATTGCAACAGACATCCTGGAGGAAGCCAGCAAGGCGACCGACTTCATCCTCCGCATGATGGGGACCACGGCCATCGCTCAGGGGAGATGCATGGCTGAAGTGGTCATCGCCCAGCACCACCTGTGGCTGACTATGACGGAACTGCCGGAGGGCCAGTGGTTCCCGTTTCTCCACCACCCGATCGAGCCGACGGGACTCTTCGGGGAAGCTCTGGAGCATATCCAGAGCAGGCTGGAGCAAAGATGAAAGCAGGCCGAGGCGTTGCGCGAGGGGATGCCGAGAAAGACTTTTGCACCCCCCAGAGACTCCAGCGGGAGCAGACCCATGCAGCCTCGCCACCGCTCAGCCACACGCCGTCCCCCACAAAAGATACCAGCTTACGACGGAGAGCAGTGGCAGAGACCCGCAGCAGGACCATCTCAGGCTGGCCAGTCCTAGACCAGGAAAAGGTTTGTTCCTCGCCAAACGGTTACGCTGAGGACCTCCTCGGCGAACCGGGACAGAAGACAGAAGTTTGCCTGACGAAACGGGACCACTTCTCAGTTTTGAAGGTTCGTCTGCCCATGAGGTACGAGAACCAAGACTTTTAAACCCAGACTTTATATGTAAAAGACTACAAAAAGCTGGTGACATTTCTGTGTGCACAAAACAATGTGTTTTTGACAAATGTGTAAATAAAACAGATTTTTGTTGTTCAAAGCACAAAAATAAAGTACCAAACGCACAAACTACCCTGGTTCTTGACTCAAAAAAGAAAAAAAACAGTACCATTTTTGTGAAAACAGTCACGATGAAGGGAGAGGACAAGTACCCCTCCTTCCTCATGGAACACAAGGTGTTAGGTCAGAACAATATGAGCCCCAACGGGGCATCTGGGGTCTGTCTGGAACCGGCAGACTTCATGGCGTCCGCTGGCGGACAGGTCAGCACGTCCGGGGCCATGCGGGGGTAGGCAAACGCTCCCTCCCCCGCACCCACGACGCACATACAACCCACAATAAACATGTCTCACAGGCTCACTGCACACGCGCAGGCCTGGAGGGCGTGTCGCCCAAATTCGTGGGTTATGACGACAGTGTGTCGAGGCCTACGGCTGCAGTTCCACAAGCGGCCGCCCCCGTTCAACGGGGTGCTACAGTCAAACATAACACCAGACCGTGCACACGTTTTAAGAGAGGAAATATCAACAATGTTGCAAAAAGGGGTGATAAATGTTGTTCCAAAACACAATACTGTATACACTCCGGCCACTTCAGCAAGTATTTCCTCGTGCCCAAACGAGATCAGACCTTGAGACCGATCCTGGATCTCAGAGCGCTGAACAAGAGGATAAAAACTTACAAATTCAAAATGTTCACGTGGAGACAGGTGATCCAGTCTGTGAGACCAGGAGATCATGCATGCACAGTGGATTTAAAAGACGCTTTCTTCCACGTGAGCATTTGGAAGAAACACAGAAAATATCTTCACTTTGCATTCGAAGGGAAAGCTTACAAATTCACGGCTTTACCTTTCGGGCTAAAAACTGTTCCACGCTCATTTACAAAATGTCTGGATCCAGCTTTGGCCGCGCTCAGGGGTCAAGGGGTTAGGATTATGAATTATCTCGACGATCTTTTAATTCTGGCCGAGAGCAGAGCACAAGCCCAGTTGCACTCACAGATAGTGATGGCGCATCTGGAGGATCTAGGCTTTGTGATAAATCTGCAGAAAAGCGATTTGACTCCTCCACAGATTACCGTATTTCTCGGTACACAGGTCAACACCATTTTGTACAGAGCACGGCTTTCAGAGGAGCGAATCTCTTCAATCCAACTATGCCTGGCTCGCTTCCAGCTGGACCAGAGAGTGTCTCTGAAGCTCTGCCAGCGTCTGCTGGGTCTTCTGGCAGCAGCCATTGCCTGCGTGCCTTAAAGGACAACACCCACCATGACAGTAACAATTCACCATATAGGACAATTACTGTAATTTAATATGATGTCTATTTTCATTTTTGCATTTGGGCCAGGCGAGGGTTAAAAAAACAAAAAAAAAAAAACCCACTCCCGAATGAATCCGGAAACCTGGCCGAAGAGTGCCGAAGTGTCATGTGACTTTTGTTACATCTCCACCCAGAAGGCAGAAGGCAGGAGTGAGTTTCCATGGAGGTTTATGAGAGAGAGTGGGAGTTAAAACTGCATATTTCCTGGTGCATTTGTGTGTACATATGGACCAGCGCTCTGATTTTATTTATTATTTATTTTATAACACCGCTGCGGACCGTTGCTGCTCATTCTGCCCAGAGGAGCGAGCCGCGCGCGTCTTCTCCCTGGCTCCCCGTTCCGCTGGTCACCTTTGAAGTTCCGAATGCGTGTCAGGGCTCTGCTCCGTCCCAGCCTTGTTGCGGGGAGCACGGGGGAGCACGCGCGCAGAGCTCCGCTGCGCGGCTGCCTTTTCTGTACTCCCGACCTGTCTGGTCACGGGGGGAGAGAATAAAAAGCCGATGCGGAAATGAATGAATTTGTCGCGATCAAGCAAATTAAACTAGTATGTCTACGTGGATGCTCGCTCAGAATATGACAGACATCAGTGAGCGACAGCAGGATTAATCAACAGGCAGCTTTAGGGAATATTTAAAAATGCTTCGCTTTTTTTTTTCCTCGCTCAGAGCAGCGGTCATGGAAGTTGATGAATGCTTATTATAACTCCGCCTGTAACTCCAAGGCGGTCACTTTAGTGACGTGAATGCCCATGTGAATGCCCATATATGGAGAGGAGCAGATTTTTCCTGGAGCTTCTGCTAAAATCTGCTATAAATCATGAAATAACACATTTAGCGTTATTTCTCTACAATATAAATAAACGCTCCTGTATTATTTTTAAATAAACTAATAAATATTAATGGCGATGCAATTTGAAAACATGATGGGTGTTGGACTTTAAGCATTATTAAAAATGTGAGTGTTGCAAATATGGCTAAACAAACCAACGCGTCCTGCCTCTTTCATGTGGGCAAGAAAAATACTGATCAGCCCAGAGTGCATGACAGCCCTGGAACCCTGGAGGGATCCTTCTGTGTTCACGACAGGCTTCCCGCTGGGTAGAGTACTGTCTCGTGTGGTGATCACAACAGACGCTTCAAAGGGAGGTTGGGGAGCATTTTGCAGGAACCAGAATGCCCAAGGGTTCTGGAAACAGCAGGATGCGAGACTCCACATCAACTTCCTGGAATTGAAGGCTGTTTTTCTGGCTGTGAAGCATTTTTACAAAAAAGGACTGATCACAAAACAACATGTCCTGATAAAATCAGACAACAGAACCACTATGTCCTTTATCAACAGAGAAGGGGGGACAAGGTCCCGACCCCTCCTTAACCTGACACACAAACTGCTCACATGGCGCAGTCCCCAAATACTGTCACTAAGAGCGACACACATCCCGGGCGAGCTAAACCACGGGGCAGATGCCCTCTCCAGAGGGCCACTGCTAACCTCAGAGTGGAAACTGAATCCACATATCGTGGACCGGATCTGGTCACGATACGGGCGGGCATCCATCGATCTGTTCGCCTGCAAAACCAGCACGCACTGCGGCATGTACTTCTCACTGAAGGAAACAGATGCCCTGCTGGGAACAGACGCTCTGGCATACAGCTGGCCAGCAGGGGTGCTATATTACGCGTTCCCACCCGTCCCGATGATCCATGTGATGCTGGAACGTGTACGGAGGGGAGCTCTTTCCCTGATCCTCATAGCTTCCAGATGGCCACAGAAACTGTGGCTCCCAGAAATGATTTCACTGTTATCAGGGACACCATGGCAGCTCTCCCCCCTCCCCCACAGGGACCTGCTGACACAGGCCCATGGGCAGCTCCTTCACCCACGTCCAGAACTGTGGCAGCTCTCAGCCTGGCCGCTGAGAGGAACAGGCTGATGGCCTCCGGCCTCCCCAGTAATGTCATAAACACAATACAGGGAGCGAGAGCCCAGTCAACCCAGACTCTCTACGCTCGGAAATGGCATGTTTTTGAGGCCTGGTGTGTGGAAAGGAATATTATTTCATATTCCTGTGACCTGGTCAAGCTCCTCACCTTTTTACAGGACCTGCTGGAAAAAGGCCGCTCATTTTCCACATCAAGGTGTTTTTGTCAGCCATCTCGGCATGCCACGAAGGCTGGGGGGTAAAACACCCGGTGCCCACCCTCTCATGATACGTTTCATGAAGGGCGTACTGAGGAAAAGGCCCCCCAGCAGGACTCTGGCCCCTGATTGGGACCTTCAGTTAGTCCTGGATGCCTTATGTGAGCCTCCGTTTGAGCCTCTAAGCAACATTAAGATAGATTTGTTATCTTATAAAACTGCTTTGCTCTTGGCTCTCTGCTCAGCTAAACATGTGAGTGACCTCCACGCTTTATCTGTGCACCCAATGTGTACCAGGTTTGCCCCTGACAGGTCAAAGTTCACCCTGCGTCCTAACCCTGCATATGTCCCAAAGGTACCAACTCTAAATCCCAGGAGTCTGGACTTTGAGCTCTCTGCGTTTCCTCCCCATCCTCTCTTCACTGAGGAGCAGAGACGGTTGAATGCACTCTGCCTTGTCAGGGCCTTGAGTGTTTACATCAACAGAACTGTTAGTTAGAGGAAAACCAACCAACTATTTGTATGTTTTGCCAATCCTGCTGCTGGCAGAGCCCTTTCAAAACAGCGCCTCTCACACTAGGTGACTGAGGCCATAAAAAGGGCGTACAGCAGTAAAGGTCAACAGGTGCCCTTCGGGGTACACGTCCACTCCACTCGGGGCCTAGCTGCCTCATGGTCTCTTTTTAAGGGCGTACCAGTGGCAGACATTTGTGCTGCTGCAAACTGGAGTTCCACAAACACGTTTGTAAAACATTACAGTTTGGATGTCACTGCATGTGACATCACTCAGGCTGTACTCTCTACACATAGTAGAGATCAGCCAAAACGCTTAAAGTATAAAGGCGAATGTCTCACAAGCATGCATTTTCAAAGTCAAAGTCAAAGTCAACTTTATTGTCAGATCTGCAATATGTACAGTGCAGGACATACACAGGACCGAAATTGCGTTTCTCTCAGTCCCTCGGTGCAACAGTAAACATCTAAACATTGAAACACTGAAACATATAATAATAGACATAAGCATAAAATAGTAAACCTAACACTGTCCTGAGTTTTTTGCATAGTGGTATAAGAGTATGAAAATTTACACCAACTCTAAAACTAAAACATTAAACATTTAATGAACATAATATTGTCCTGAGTTTTTGCATACTAGTATAAAAAAAAGAGTATAAAAAGTATAACTAAAATAAACTAAAGGTTTCTAGCATTTTACTGAGCATTTTCAAAGGGCGTGAATGAATTACATTCCCATAGTCATGTGTGGCACAGAGTGACTGACTGATAAGGGAACTGAAAGTTATGCAGCATAACTCATGTTCCCTGAAGGAAAGGAACGAGGTGCAACACAGTTTGCCCTTTTCAATGCCCAAAGCTCGGTGAAGTGCACTTGCAGGAAGTGGGATGGGTGCAAGCGGCTTCATGAGATATGCCTCCGTTCAGGAAATCCATTCCATAATTTGAAGCCAACTTGCAGAGCAGCTGGCAGGGAATCACATGAGGAGACGTTTTAGCAGACACAGACATGCATCATGGATCGTAAATCTCTGCAGGTTGGATCAGAAAAATCTGATCCCTAAATTGTGCTAGTATCGGAGCCCGATACCAATACTGGATCGGATCAACCCCATCCCTAAAAAATAATCAGTAAACAAGTTCTTAGCTCATTTTGCAGAGAAAACAACTTTTTACATGATGGCACGGGTTTCAACCGTGAATTTTGGAGCTACGACAAGATGGAGGTTTTTCCCCCGAGGTCGACCTGTTAGCTTAGCTTCTCAGCTTAGCTGCTTTTAACGATCCAAAAACACGATTTTGGGGACCCTTTTGTCATCCAGTGTCTTCGAGAGACACACGAAGAAACGATAAAGCCAATAAATGAATATGAAGTCAATAATTTTCATTTATCATGCGATTAATTGATTTACTGTTTATTGTGTCAGGCCTACTATAAATGGGCCTCACAAAGAAACATAAACAAAGACACACACACACCCAGAGGGCATCATGTTCAGGCTTTTCCCTCTGATGTGTGAGTGATATCACTGAGTTAATGGTGGGAGTCGTGTGACGCCTGTGGTGCAGACGTGGGAGAGTTGACGACTCTGTCTGGTGTCGTGTTTTCCACAGACAAATCCATAAGTCTCTCTGACTATGACAACACCACTGAATTAACCTAACACCCCACCCCCACCCACACACACACCCACACGCACACACACACACATCACATCACCCTTCACAACTCCTGTGTATCATTTCTCACCCAGCGGTGACATTTTCACGAGTCCCCAGTGTCACACAAGCTGGTTTTATTGAATCACACAAAGAGTTCATCTGAAGCTTCCAAACACTCAAAATCTCCTTTATTCATACTTTGCTGTATAAAATTAAAAGCTTAGCATTCATCCAAAGAATACAAATTGCCTGCAGCCTTTGATGCCAGAGTTTTAAACTAACGACATCTTACATGAGAAACATTGCAAATAATGTTACACAATCTTGTGTATGAGACTGCAAGATCTGGAGAGATCTGTTAACGCTTGGAGTATATGTTGAGGAGGATGCTCAGCTACTAACACAGTCAATGTCAGCTCAGTAACTGTAAATTTGACTAAGATAAAGTTATTTTTTGTTGTTGGGTTGTAAAGGTAAATAGCTGTGAAGGCCATGTTGAAACAAAATGAGTTGTAGACGTCCAGTGATATCTCTCTAAGAGTTTTGCTTAAATCTGTTATGGGTTCATGAGATATTGTGCTAACAGACACATAATGTCAACTCTAACAATTAATGCCAACTTTTAAAACAGATGTATGGTGCAATTCACAGTGGTCAAAATATGTGTTATGAATCATGACTCTCAGCAACTACCACACCAAAGATTAGTTCAATATTTGTAGAGGTGGCCGAGTTAGAGCCGTTTGGCAGCCATCTTGAATAAGAGTGACTCCAAAAAAATAATCAGTTGTAGAAATATATTTAGTGATTACTTTTAAGAACATTTGATTAAGGTTCAAGGTTTTTTATTGTCATTCGTTCTTTATTGTCATTCGCACAACATGTGGTACATGTGGTGGAAGGAAACTGTACACAAGGTCCCAGTTACACCCAAAAATATAAAGTATAAAAAAAGAAACAGTATACAAGGATCTACGCTAAACAATAATAATTAAAATAATATGGTATATTAAACAGCAGCCTGAACATGAGTCTGTAGTGAGCAGATGGGTATGAATACAGCAGATTGAGGACATGGATCAGCAGCATAGATAATCAGCAGCGCAGATAAGTTGAGGATCAGCAGCATGAGATCAGCAGCATGGATAATCAAAAGCACAAATAAGTTGAGGATCAGCAGCATGGATAATCAGCAGCACAGATGAGTCACATATCACAAATTCAAGTGGCATAACAATGATTTTTCTTTTGAAAGTCCATCTAGTGTGTCATGAGATATTTTGCTAAAAGATAAGCAATGTTTATTCCAGTAGTCATTGGCAAAGTTATTAAACAAATATCATGCGATCAGACGATGCTCATAGTATGTGTTGGGAAGGACTCTAAGCTATTACCATGCCAAATTTGAGCTCAACATCTGTAAAACTGCTTGAGATATGGACTTTTTATCTGTGGTAAGGATGTTAGCACACACCCAGGCTAACTCTATGTTGTGCACACACAAACTACACATCAGATTAATGAAGTGACTGCTGTAAAGTCTTGTGATCTTAGATTATTCGCTTTAAATTCCTTCAGAGCATTCACTGTCTGCACACACACAGGTGTGTTTTTCTATCTTTACAAGGACTTTGCATCGACTTCCATTGATTTTTCATTAATTTCTATAACCTAACCCCCACCCTTACACTAAACCTAACCATTACCAGAACATTCCTAACCCTAAACCTAAACCTAACCTAACCCTAACCTAAAACAGCATTTGATACGAGGACAAGGCTTTGGTCCCTGTTGGTGTGTATTTGAAAAATAGTCCCAACAAGGCCACTAAAACACAAACACACACACACACAGCTGCTGGGTGGTATTTGAGCTGTAACATCATTTAATAAACTCACATGATTGAAGTTAATCAGTTTTTTTTAAAGTAGGGCATTCATGAATATGTTTTTCAGTTTTCAAATACTGTAATCTTTTGATCTTCACCCTTGTTGTTCCATTTAAAGGAAATCAAACTTTTTAATCACTTTAATTTGTTCTCCTCAGTCTAAATATATGTTTAATCTTGAACAGAAGAAAGACTCCCCACAGTGTTTCTGTAAAATTATTTTATTTCCCTAAAAAAGCCAGTGCAGTTAATCCCATAAACTCTTTTAACATTTAAACTGAATGGTTTGAGTTTGTTTAATCGAAAGTGAGGGAAGTATTTTAATAAGAAACACATGACTGTACAATCCTGGTGAAGAGGACAGGACCTCTTGTTTTAGCTGCACACACACACACACACACACACACACACACACACACACACACACACACACACACTCTGGAAGTCATCAACCAGCTCGAACAGTTAAAGTAAATCTCTCCTTTTTAGTATGTTTATTTGTTCAAGAAAAAAAGATCTAAGAGTTTAAAAAACCACACATTTAATGTGGTTTTAATTCCATTACAATAAGGAAACACGTGAAACACGAGTGAACGAGAAGGTTTTGGCTCAACCACACAGTCATCTGGATCTGCTCTGCCGAGCAGCGGGATGTGAAAATGGCACTGAATGAGACAAATGATGAAGAGCAGACAGAAGATGAGACAGTCTAACTCGAGAAAGATGGTTTAAAAAAAAGATGACTTAAAGTTCAAAGAGAGAACAAAAGTCTGATGATCCATTAAAGACAAACCACTGAAAGTATTTCTGTCCTTGAAATAGAATCAAAACAACCATCTCTGTGAAATGTTCACTTTTATGCTGAGTCCATTATTTTTGCCCTTGATTCATTGTTGGAAGATATTACTGTACAGTATATAGTTTAAAAATAAAGTTTACCAATCTTTAAGAATATATATGTGTACTTTTTGCTGATGATACCACTTTTTTCTGTTTAGGTGAAGATATAGAACAAATGTTGGAATTGATAAAGACAGAATTTGTCAAGATACAAACTTGGTTTAAAATAAATAAATTATCATTAAATCTAGAAAAAACTAATTACATGATATTCGGTAATAAAAAGAAAACTGTTGATGTTCCACTCAAAATTGAGGATGTTGAGATTTGTAGAGTGAGTGAGGTGAAGTTTTTGGGTGTTATCATTGATGACAAACTGACATGGAAACAACACATAAATTCTGTAAGAATAAAAATAGCTAAATCGATTGCAGTACAGTACTGTACAAAGTCAGAGACCTATTGAATGATAAAGCTCTGTATTTGTTGTATAACACAATCATTGTTCCACACTTAATCTATTGTATTGATGTTTGGGGGAATGCGTGTAAAACAATCACAAAGCCTATTTTTGTATTACAGAAAAGAGCTCGGATACAAGCGGCTGAAATGAGTTTTCTCCGCAGGGTGGCTGGACTCTCCCTTAGAGATAGGGTGAGAAGCTCAGTCATCCGGGAGGGACTCGGAGTAGAGCCGCTGCTTCTCCACATCGAGAGGAGCCAGTTGAGGTGGCTCGGGCATCTGGTTAGGATGCCTCCTGGACGCCTCCCTGGTGAGGTGTTCCGGGCATGTCCCACCGGGAGGAGACCCAGAGGAAGACCCAGGACGCGCTGGAGGGACTATGTTTCTCGGCTGGCCTGGGAACGCCTTGGGATTCCCCCGGAGGAGCTGCTCCAAGTGGCTGGGGAGAGGGAAGTCTGGGCCTCCCTACTTAGGCTGCTACCCCCGCGACCCGACCCCGGATAAGCGGAAGAAAATGGATGGATGGATGGAGAAAAGAGCTGTAAGAATTATCACTAGAAAACATTACTGTCATCCATCAAGTACATTATTTTATCAACTGAAGTTATTGAAGTTCCATGATTTGGTAGACTATAATATTTTATCAGTTATGTATAGGGCTCAAAATAATGCATTACCTTTAAATATCCAAATGCATTTTGTTAAAAGACAAAGTTGTTATAATCTTAAGGGGACAGAGATGTTTGTAAAACCACAATTCAGAACTAGTTTGAAGGGACGTTCTACCTCAATCCAGGGAATTAGATTATGGAATGGCTTGGAGAATGTAGTTAAAAATGCCAAGTCAATGTTTACATTTAAGAAAATGATCAAAACAAATGTGTTAAAAAATATATATGAAATAGCGTAATGTGTATTGTATTAGTAGAAAATGTGTATTGTATTAGTTAGAAAATTAGAAAGAGTTAGTCATTTTGTACTGTTGGTTGAAGATTATTATTGTTTAATCTGATTGTTGGAAAAAGTTGGTTGAAGATTATTATTGTTTACATGGTTGATTATTATTGTTTAATCTGATTGTTGGAAGTAAGGGGCAGATATAATAAGATTTATTCTTCTTTCTGCTACCTTTCATTTTTTTATATTTTGTACATTATCATTTATGAGATTGTCTTGTATTGTTTCTTTTGTAAAAAAAATGAACAAATTTCATAAACATAAACATAAACATATAAAGACCAAGAGTATGTGCTGAAGATGACTCTCAGAAACTACCACCTCCAACTTTAGCTCAGTAGCAGTAAAACTGTTACACCCGCTGTGTAATGACTAAGTCGGCTAGCTGGGGTAGCCATCTTGAATTGGTTTTAATCCAAATGCTATGAGTTGTAGATGAAAGTTTCATTAAAATCAATCTGTTCAACGGCGCATGAAAATTGTTTACAATCTATTTTAATGAAATATTTTGCTAACAGACAGCAATGACTCCAACAGTTAGAGCTTGTTCATTCTGAAGTAATAAATAAAATGAGTGCTGTATACAACTACAATACCAGTTGTTGTTGTTTTTTGCTCAATATCTGTCAAACTGACAGAGTTATAGGGGTTGAATAGACTAGTCGACTAGTCAAATCTAGGACATCTCACAAGTTTGTTTTTTATTTCACGTCGACTAGTCGCAGTTGGTGATTGTGTCACGTGAACAGTGCTGCTGGCTACAAAACAGATTCTTCCAAGCAGATGGAGGGAGAGGAGCAGGTCAAGTCTTCCCAAACAGGTGAATATAGTGGTGGATAGCTTTTATTTGATTTAATCCACTAAATAAAATGCAAATTAAAACAGGGGTGCACACCACCGCACACCATCGCAGGTGGTGGAATTCACCACTGTGCACCACCGCAGGTGGTGGATCCACCACCACACACCATCGCAGGTGGTGGATCCACCACCACACACCACCGCAGGTGGTGGATCCACCACCACACACCATCGCAGGTGGTGGAATCCACCACCACAACATCGCAGGTGGTGGAATCCACCACCACACACCATCGCAGGTGGTGGAATCCACCACCACAACATCGTAGGTGGTGGAATCCACCACCACACACCATCGCAGGTGGTGGAATCCACCACTGTGCACCACCGCAGGTGGTGGATCCACCAACACACACCACCGCAGGTGGTTGATCCACCACCACACACCATCGCAGATGGTGGAATCCACCACCACAACATCGCAGGTGGTGGAATCCACCACCGTGCACCACCGCAGGTGGTGGATCCACCACCACACACCATCGCAGGTGGTGGATCCACCACCACACACCATCGCAGGTGGTGGAATCCACCACTGTGCACCACCGCAGGTGGTGGATCCACCACCACACACCATCGCAGGTGGTGGAATCCACCACTGTGCACCACCGCAGGTGGTGGATCCACCACCACACACCATCGCAGGTGGTGAAATCCACCACTGTGCACCACCGCTGGTGGTGAATCCACCATTGTGCACCACCGCCGGCGGACTATCCACCACCGCACACAATCGCAGGTGGTGGAATCCACCACTGTGCACCACCGCCGGCGGACTATCCACCACCGCACACAATCGCAGGTGGTGGAATCCACCACTGTGCACCACCGTTGGTGGTGGAATCCACCACTGTGCACCACCGCAGGTGGTGGATCCACCAGCACACACCATTGCTACCACTGTGCACCACCGCAGGTGGTGGATCCACCACCACACACCATCGCAGGTGGTGGAATCCACCACTGTGCACCACCGCAGGTGGTGGATCCACCACCACACACCATCGCTACCACTGTGCACCACCGCAGGTGGTGGATCCACCACCACACACTATCGCAGGTGGTGGAATCCACCACTGTGATCCACCGCAGGTGGTGGATCCACCACCACACACCTTTGCAGGTGGTGGAATCCACCACTGTGCACCACCGCAGGTGGTGGATCCACCACCACACACCATCGCAGGTGATGGAATCCACCACTGTGCACCACCACTGGTGGTGAATCCACCACCACACACTATCGCAGGTGGTGGAATCCACCACTGTGCACCACTGCTGTTGGAGAATCCACGACCGCACACCACCGCCGTTGGAGTATCCACCACTGTGGACCACCGCTGGTGGTGAATCCACCACCGCCAGTGGAGTATCCACCTCCGTACACCACCATGCACCACCGCTGGTGGAGAATCCACCACTGTGCACCACTGCCGGTGGAGAATCCACCACCGCTAGTGGAGAATCCACCACCGCCAGTGGAGTATATCTACCACCGCCGCAGTGGTTTATTTTATAGTGGATTAAGTAAGATAAAACATGTGCAACCTAATAAAAGTTTTGGTTTTCCTGTGACTTACTTGCAGTTTGATAAATGGTAGGAGCATAAAATATATGCTCCCAATATTTTGTTGTTTGATTTTTTCCCCCTTTTTTTGTTTTTGTTTATTTGTTTGTTTCACGTCATCAACCAGTCAACGTCGACTCGACTATTATCATGTTAATCCATCCATCCATCTTCTTCCGCTTATCCGGGGTCGGGTCGCGGGGGTAGCAACCTAAGTAGGGAGGCCCAGACTTCCCTCTCCCCAGCCACTTGGAGCAGCTCCTCCGGGGGAATCCCAAGGCGTTCCCAGGCCAGCCGAGAAACATAGTCCCTCCAGCGCGTCCTGGGTCTTCCTCTGGGTCTCCTCCCGGTGGGACATGCCCGGAACACCTCACCAGGGAGGCGTCCAGGAGGCATCCTAACCAGATGCCCGAGCCACCTCAACTGGCTCCTCTCGATGTGGAGAAGCAGCGGCTCTACTCCGAGTCCCTCCCGGATGACTGAGCTTCTCACCCTATCTCTAAGGGAGAGTCCAGCCACCCTGCGGAGAAAACTCATTTCAGCCGCTTGTATCCGAGATCTTGTTCTTTCGGTCATAACCCAAAGCTCATGACCATAGATGAGGGTGGGAACGTAGATCGATCGGTAAATTGAGAGCTTTGCCTTTTGACTCAGCTCTCTCTTCACCACGACAGACCGGTACAGCGCCCGCTTCACTGCGGACGCTGCACCTATCCGCCTATCGATCTCACGCTCCAGTTTTCCCTCATTCGTGAACAAGATCCCGAGATACTTAAACTCCTCCACTTGGGGCAGGACCTCCTCCCCGACCCGGAGAGGGCATGCTACCCTTTTCCGGCTCAAGACCATGGCCTCGGATTTGGAGGAACTGATCCTCATCCCGGCCGTATCACACTCGGCTGCAAACCGCTCCAGTGAAAGTTGTAAATCACGAACTGATGAAGCCAGTAGGACCACATCATCTGCAAAAAACAGAGAAGCGATTCTAAGGTCACCAAAACGGATCCTCTCAACACCTTGGCTGCGCCTAGAAATTCTGTCCATAAAAGTTATGAACAGAATCGGTGACAAAGGGCAACCTTGGCGGAGTCCAACTCTCACCGGAAACGAGCCTGACTTACTGCCGGCAATGCGGACCAAGCTCTGACACCGGTCGTACAGGGACCTAACAGCCCTTATCAAAGGGCCTGGTACCCCATACTCCCGGAGTACCCCCCACAGAACCCCCCGAGGGACGCGGTCGAATGCCTTCTCCAAGTCCACAAAGCACATGTAAACTGGTTGGGCAAACTCCCACGCACCCTCCAGGACCCTGCTGAGGGTGTAGAGCTGGTCCAGTGTTCCACGACCAGGACGAAAACCACACTGCTCCTCCTGAATCCGAGGTTCGACTATCCGACGGACCCTCCTCTCCAGAACCCCTGAATAGACCTTACCAGGGAGGCTTAAGAGTGTGATCCCCCTATAGTTGGAACACACCCTACGGTCCCCCTTTTTGAATAGGGGAACCACCACCCCAGTCTGCCAATCCAAGGGAACTGCCCCCGATGTCCACGCGATATTGCAGAGTCGCGTAAGCCAACACAACCCTACAACATCCAGAGCCCTAAGGAACTCCGGGCGAATCTCATCCACCCCCGGAGCCTTGCCACCGCGGAGCTTTTTAACCACCTCGGCGACCTCAGCACCAGAGATCGGAGAACCCGACCCAAAGTCCCCAGGCTCCGCTTCCTCAGTGGAAGACGTGCCAGTAGGATTGAGGAGGTCTTCGAAGTATTCCGCCCACCGACTCACAACATCCCGAGTTGAGGTCAGCAGCACGCCACCCCCACCATAAATGGTGTTGGTCGCGTACCTCTTTCCCCCCCTGAGACGCCGGATGGTGGACCAGAATCGCCTCGAAGCCGTACGGAAGTCATTCTCCATGGCCTCTCCGAACTCCTCCCACGCCCGAGTTTTTGCCTCAGCTGTTGATTTTAAAAATATGTAGTCGTTCAACCCCTACTGGACTTTAAGGTGAGCTGACTGTGGCAGTCATATTGAATCAAGTACAGTTGTTACTTTAAGAAAGTTTCATCGCAATTAATCCAGTTACTCAATAAATATTTTGCTAACAGTCAGACAAAGGATTAAAAATGAAATATTGGCCTGCTGAAACAGTTAAAATACAAGCATATTTACTTTGTAATGGTGGTTTTTGTTGTTGTTGTTGTTGTTGTTGTTTGTTTGTCTTTAAGGAGAGCAAAGGTTTATTCCATTTAACATAATGGATCAATTTTGAAAATTAAAATGAAATAGCAAAAATGCTTTTTCATTTCAAAGTCAAGCTGCATTTTTTGACTCGGAAATAAAATTTAAAATAAATCATTTTCATTGTCTAAATCAAGACTGCTCATTGTGTAAATTAATTACAATGATAAATAAAATACTGTTTAACATTTAATTTTCAAAACATGTCCCAGTAAAAAGTGACCAAAATTCATTTTGAAATGTCAAATTTGAAAATTAAAATGTATTAGCAGAAATGCTTTTTCATTTTGAAAATTAAATGTTAAACGTTATTTTATTCATCATTTTAATTAATTTATAAATTGAGCAGTCTCGAAGAAGAAAATGAAAATGCAGTTTGGATTATTCATTTTAAATTTTATTTATGAGTCAAAAAATGCTGCTTGACTTTGAAATGAAAAAGCATTTCTGCTAATCCATTTTAGTTTTAAATATGAGACATAACCGCTTCCATACCCAGAAACGTATCTGACGCCACATTAGCCACATTGTTTTGTACCCAAACTGAGGACCTGGGGTACGTCTGAGCTTACCCCTCCCTCTCCTCCTCCTCACCATCAGTCTTCCTCAGCAGTCCCACTTCCTCTCCACTCACCATCCTCCCATCAGATGTGGTCTGAGAGCGATCTCTGCTCCTGCAAGAAGAAAGGATGAAAAAAAGAGTTTGTTTTTTTGTTCTCCTTCCCGCTGGAATTCACAACTGCCCACAGATTCTTCGTTCTCAGAAATAACCACATTCAAGCAGCGGGAGTTGATTCAAACGTGATGACTACAAACACTTTGGACGCTCAAGAATGCTGCTTTTTCCCCCCTGTTTATGAGTGTGTGTGTGTGTGTGTGGGGGGGGGGGTCATCTTTTGAGGCCTGGAAAACCGCGACCTTGCTCTCTGAATCCTGCACCATGTTGACAAGTTGAAACCAGAGAGCAGAAAGGAAGTAGATAGTTGGGGAGAGAGGCAGGAGGAAAGAAGATGGAGATTTGGAGAGCAGAAATCAAAGAGAGCGGTGCTGTTAGTCCTGGTGGAAGGTTAGGATTCCTGCTGATGAGGAAAAATGTGAAGCTTGACTTTAAGAATACATTAAGCAATCAAGAGACTCAAGATGAACATAATGTTATTCTAAAAATATGAACAATAAGGGCCTGGCGTTCTTGCATGATACCCATTAACATCATGCTGGAGTTTTAACCTAAAATCATCTCACGATGAAAAATGATGGAGTAGTAGATGTTATGAGACCACACGAGATGAGTTTTGTTCAAGCTTTGTGTTGAGGATGACTCTCAGCTACTGCCACCCCAGATTTTAGCCCAATGTGAAAAACTGACCGTTTTATTAATGTTTGAGTTCTTCTAAGATCAAGTGGCTGTGGCAGCCCCACTGAGATGGGTTGGCTCCAGTAGTTCATAAGTTGTAGATGCATGTCCAGTTTATATTTTATGAAAGTTTCAGTAAAATCCATCCAGTGGTTTATCAGATATTTTGCTAACAGACAGAGATGATTGACTCTAAATAGTTAATGACAATTTTTTTTTGAAAATATCTTGCACAATCTGTTAGCGTTCCAAAAATATGTTGACAATCAGCCTCAGCTACTACCACACCAAATTAAAGGTCTATTAAATTGACTGAGTTATAACTATTTTTGTGTTTTTTGTGTTCAGTTGGCTGTGGCCACCATCTTAAAGTGAGCTAATTGTTGTACAAGAACTTTAACTGATACCTTCTTGTAAGTGTTATTAAAAAATTTCCACTGATTCATGAGATATTTTGCCAGCAGGCACACACAGACAAGCAAAAACATCGTCCGCCTTCATCTTTTCAGCGACGGGCGATAACAAATTGAACCAACTTTATTTAACAACCGCTGCATGCTGTGGGGAGTGAGGTAGTGTTTTTTTAAATGTTACAAGAATATGAGGCTGTCTCATTTAATAGACTGGAAATTCAAGGTTCAAAGTTCTTTATTGTCATTTGCATCACATGGTACATGACGTGGAACAAAACTGTACTCAAAGTCCCAGTTACACCTAAAAATATCACAAATATAAAGCATAAAAACAATCAGTATACAGTACAAGGATCTAAGATATATGCTAAAACAGTAATGATGTAAAAAAACAATGCAATGTGTTAAAGGTTCAGTATGCAGTTTCTGTAGAACTGCAGCACTTAGAAATATTTTCAACAGGCAAAGCATTCTGATCCCTCCCCCTCAGAGCCATATATGGCTCTGCTCCACCTGGCCCTGCTGAAATTCAAATTCAAGCTCTGTTTTTATTGGCTGATTCAAATTCAAGCTCTGTTTTTATTGGCTGGTTACAAACTCTGTTTTTATTGGCTGGAAAATGGCGGGTCACCTTTTCTTTTTAGAAATGCTTATTTACCACCTGGAGAAGCAAGGGGACAATATTTTTTTTTTTTTTTTTCAGAGATTACCTGGCTAACATCAGTCTGTCAGGAGGTAGTGACAGAGTGAAGAAATATGTTTATAAAAAAAACTACATACTGAAGCTTTAACAAGCAGCACGAACATGAGTCTGTAGTGAGCAGCTGGATATGAATACAGCATAGCAGTTTAGAGGCAACAGATCAGCAGCATCGCTAATCAGCAGCACATATAAGTCACATGTGACCAATTAAAGTGGCATTACAGTAATTTTTCTTTTTGCTTACAGTGATCATTCTGGTTATTTATTCATGAGTCTAACAGCTTCAGGGTAGAAGCTGTTCCTAGGTCTAGTGGTTCTGCACTTAATGCTCCTTAACCTCCTTCCTGAGGGGAGTGGGGCAAAAAGTGTGTGTGCTGGGTGAGTGGGGTCTTTCATGATGCAGGTGGCCCTCTTCCTGCATCTGGAGGTGTAAATGTCTGTGATGGTGGGGAGACTGACTCCAACAGACTTCTGTGCAGCCTTCACCACTCTCTGCAAAGCTTTTCTTTCTGCAGCTGTGCAGCCTCCATGCCACACGTTGATGCTGGAGCACAGGATGCTCTCCACTGCACACCTGTAGAAGGAGGTGAGGACTGGGCTACTCAGACCAGCTCGTCTCAGCCGTCTGAGGAAGTAGAGTCTCTGATGA
>JBBPBX010000329.1:107865-138127 GCA_038048925.1 Garcialebias charrua
CTCCTTGCCTCTGGCAGTCCATCTCAACAAGCAGCCCTTCTTCAGCGTCGTCTGCGCCCCAACACATCAGCACAGGCTGGCCTGGTTCTGGCTGCTGCTGGTGCTTATCAGTCAAAGCAATTACAAGATTTTTTTTGTAAAATTTTCAGCCCTCATTAATCTGTTTACCTACTTGGTAGCAGATTCCATAAATCAATAAAAGTTTTATTTTAAAGGTTTTTAGCATATGATTTCTTACCTGTAAAATTTCGACCTTCTATTTCACAATTAAAGTTTTCAAATATTGAAATACAGAGGATATTGTGTTGTTGTTACTGTGGCTATAAAACAAGACTAACAATAATTTAAAAAAATATCCAATTGAATGGATAATATATCTGTAATTTTCATTTAAGGCATTTGATTGTTAATATGTTTGTTTAACTTTACCCTGTTTTTGACACTATCAAATAAACAAGGTTTTTCAAAGTTGGACCTCTCAAAAAACTTACATAGGTACAATAGAGAGAGTCAGAGTCAGAGAGTCAGAGAGAATTTATTGTCATTTGCACCGCATGTAGTACATGTGTTGAAAACGAGATTATGTACACAGGGTCCCAGTTACATCCAACAACAAATGCAAGAGAAAAACAATAATAACATCTAGGATTAACTAAGAGAGACATCAGCTAGTAATACACTAAGCCCTAATGTAGTAGAAAAACATCATTATAAACAGCAGCACGAACATGAGCAGATGGTCACAGATGAACGCAGCAACAAGAAACAGATCAGTATCAGCATGATGTGACATTTTGCAGTGTTTATTCTTATTATTTATTTATTCATGAGTCTGACAGCCTCAGGGTAGAAGCTGTTCCTCAGTCTAGTGGTTCTACATTTGATGCTCCTCAACCTCCGTCCCGAGGGGAGTGGTGCAAAGAGTGAGTGTGCTGGGTGAGTGAGGTCTTTCATGATGCAGGTGGCTCTTTTTCTGCATCTGGAGGTGTAGATGTCTGTGATGGTGGGGAGACTGACTCCCACAGACTTCTGTGCAGCCTTCACCACTCTTTGTAGAGCTTTCCTCTCTGCAACTGTGCAGCCTCCATGCCACACGTTGATGCTGGAGCACAGGACGCTCTCCACTGCACACCTGTAGAACGAGGTGAGGACTGAGCTTCTCAGACCGGCTCGTCTCAGCCGTCTGAGGAAGTAGAGTCTCTGATGACCTTTCTTGATCAGGCTGGTGGTGTTATTGCTCCAGCTGAGGTTATCATTCAAGTGTACACCCAGGTACTTGTAACTGGAGACCACCTCCACCGCAGATCCACCTATATACAGTGGGGTGTGGGTGTGTTTGTTCCTTCTGAAGTCCACAATCATCTCCTTCGTCTTCTTCACATTCATGTGAAGGTTGTTCTCTTTGCACCAGCTCTCCAGATGTTCCACCTCCTGTCTGTAGCTGGATTCATCATTATCTGTGATGCATCCCACCACAGCTGTATCATCTGCAAACTTAACAATATGACAGCCTGGAAGTGTGGCTGTACAATCATATGTGAGCAGAGTGAACAGAAGAGGGCTCAGCACACATCCTTGAGGAGAGCCAGTGCTGAGGGTGATGGTGGAAGAGGAGAAGTTGTGGATCTTCACGGACTGTGGTCTGTTTGTTAAGAAGTCTAAGACCCAGTTACAAATAGAGGGGCTTAGTCCAAGTGTAGATAGTTTGTCTATCAGAGTTTGGGGGATCATGGTGTTGAAGGCAGATGTGAAGTCCACAAAGAGCAGACGCACGTATGAGTCCTTCTGATCCAGGTGGGTGAGAGCAGTGTGGACCACAGAGGAGATGGCGTCCTCTGTTGATCGGTTCTCACGGTATGCATATTGATGAGGGTCCTCGCTGATGTTGACGGCTGTCTTGATGTGGGACATGACCAGTTTCTCAAAACATTTAGCGACTATCGGGGTGAGGGCCACCGGTCTATAGTCATTCAGACCAGTCACTGTGGAGCTTTTTGGGACTGGGATGATGGTTAACAATAGGTTAACATTCTCACATAAAATTAATTTAAAAGATATCCACATACCAAAATACAGTGGTCAATAAAATGTTTAGGTACTGCACTTACAAAAATGTGACATTTATTTTTATTTACCTCCAGAGAAAACAGTACAACATGTTTCCATCAAGAATATCTACTTACAAATGTAAGACAATGTCAATATACGTAAATGACAGCATTTTGTTTTTCTTCAAGACTGTGCCATCAGCTTTTCTATCAAACTTCATATCTCCACTTCCTGACCAAAGAGAAGACTTTACTCTGGAGGAGCAGGGATGAAGGTGTTTGACACCGTAGTTCTGTACAGTCCAGGATAACTTGTGTGTCACTGTAGCGGCCATCAAAATCTTGTGCTGCAGCTCGGGGGCGGCTGCTGGTTATGGTGGGAGTTGGTGAAGACCAGACTCTGTGTGGAAGCGGAGGAAGGTGGTTCTCCTCCTCCAACACCAGGCTTCTGCAGCAAAGAGGCGAGATATATGAATCTTGTGCAGCACAGAGCCTGCAGAACCTAGATTAGTGTGTACAGTATTTACATGTCAGTACACTAACACACAGTGAACTAAAAACTCAATTTAATATACAATAAAATGACAAGTTAAACAGGTAAAATCAATAAAAAATGAAGTAAAATCAAGCCTCTATGGAGAAAACATTACCTTTGCCCAGGTGTGATATGGTTCTCAGCAGCAGGTGCACATGAGGGAGTGAAGACTTTAGTTTCTGAGAGCTGCATAAAAACACACGAGGTCAAAATAATTAGACCAAGAATGTAAATACAGTATGTAGCTGAATGTACTAGATTGACTCACACTGACATCCTCGCTCCACTCCTCTGCTCTGCTGCCCAGTCCTCCGACGTATTCCTCCAGGAAACTAGAAGACAAGTTAAACATAACATAAGAGTGCACACAGTCTATTTTTTAATAAACTGAAAACTGTTTTGAGCACAAATGTTCACCCCCCTTAAATCAGAGAGTAACTTCTAGCCTTCAGAAGAAGAAGAAGGGCTGTGAGTGTGTTCTTTAGATTAAAGTAAAACTACAATAATATGCATGAATTACCAAATTAAAAGAACAATGCATGCAGCAAATAACCCACTGGAGACTAGCAAGGCCAAACTCAACTGTTTACATCTTCTTAAAGTGTAGCCAATTCCATCCTATTTTTATTTAATATTTAATTACCATCTTAGCTAAATCCCCATTAACAACAGGAACGTGGGGTTACTGAACCAGTAATCTTAAAACTGTCATCTGAACAATCCTAGCTTCACCCTATGGTGAGGTTTTTCAGCTTTCTTCATGGACCTGACAGAGCCCTGACAACGACTTCACAGCTGTCTCCTGATTTTTGCATGAAACTGAGAAGAGCAGCATGTATGTAGAATGATCACAAAATATGAGCCGTTTTGTTTAAGTGTGGAAAATCTGTTTCTATAACGTGAGTACACAAAAAAAAGATCGCGTTGCTAATAGGCTAACGTTAGCCGCTAACAGGTAGCAACAACACAACGCGATCAAACTAACGTTACTTACCCTCGTAGTTGTGCAGAAAACTTGAGACATGCAATTTAAATCCCTTGTTACGTTTGCTTGTCGGAGCAGGGGACCAGGAATCAACGATAAGATGAACATTGTCTTGGGCAGCTCTTGTAAACATTCAGACAGCACCATTTTCACTGAGACCGGGGCTAGACCGGAAGCTGGAAATCACCTTTCCGGTCAATGCGCAAGTGATTTACGGCACTTGTGCACAGAGCCTATTGGAGGCTATATAGCCTGACGTCATCTGCACTCTGCTCCTACAGAATCTTCTTGTGGAATGTAAGGATTCTTTCTGAGTGACAAGAGAAGCTCTGGCAGTCATCTGGGATTCATAGAACCATAGTTACATACATAACGTTTGTTCTACTTCATCCCTACTGACTGCCAGAGGGAAGTGTTAAAAGCACTAAATGACTAATATCAACAATGTCACAAGGAATCCTAAGCTCATACCTCACTGGGAGGCCCAGGGGACCCTTGCAGAAGGACATGGCCCGGAGAACGAGAGGCAGCCATGTTGACATTGCAGAACATGGTGAACGTGCTTGAGGAAGCCCATGATGCAGCAGCACATATCACTTCCAGTGAAACCCCTCTCAAGGCTGCCCAGGAAGCAGAGATGCTCCTGTAAATTGGGCCCTTACACCGACCAATGGGAAGCTGCGTCTGTAGGCGTGGCAATGACATCCACAATCCAGTGGGAGAGACGTTCCTTGTAAGGAGGACAACCCAACCTAGGGCCTCTGTAACACACAAACTGCTGGTCAGAACGTCTTACAGCGGCAATAGTTGCGATGTACGCATCCAGTGCCCTCACTGGTCACAATAACCCAGACTTATCGCCAGACCCTACTGGAATAGGCTGAGAACGTTCCACCCTCAATGGCTGGTTACAATGAGAATGAGATGACACCGTAGGTATGAATGCAGTGTTTGGCCACAAGGCAAAACCAGAGCCATCAGGGCCCCATCCGAGACATGAAGGGCTGAAGGAAGAGTGTGTAGCTTGCCGACCCTCTAGCCAAGACAACGGCCAACAAAAAGGCCATCTTACACAAGCCACTTGAGGTCCGCCTGTGTCAAAGCTTGAGAGTGTGGCAGAGAGTTTCGAAAGCCAAAGGCAAATCCCCACTGATGCCCATGGAGCCGTAGGCGGGTGCAACCAGTGAGTGTCACACCTAAAGAGTAACTAGACTATGGTTCCCTACTGTACACCCGTCTATGCCGGCATGATTATATCGCTGTTACTTATACCTTAAGGGTTAAAGGAGAGCGGTCCTAATCAAGAAGATACTGGAGAACTCCAGGATGGTGGATACTAGGGGTGTAACAATACACGTGGGTGTACTGAACCGTTTCGGTACGGCATGTTTGGTTTGGTCCACGTGCGTACCGTTTTGGTTATTTTTTCACACATTAAATTTGATTAAGGAGAGATTATGTGCCACGGAACAAATTTTTAAGCATGTTTCAGCATGGCACTATTATCTTGTAGCACGCGTAGCATTAGCAGCCTAGCATCTCAATGCTGTCTCCTGCTTGGGAAAATTATGGCTTTCTTGTTAAGAGACAAGCGCAAATCCAAAGCTGTGTGTCGACGTTGTTTCACGGAGATTGGATCTGCAGCAGGTAACATGTCTAGCTTATTAACACACTTGAAACAACATCATCCGAACGTGAACGTCTCTTCTACAAGTAAGCAGCTTGTTGCAAAGACCGATAGCAGCAGTAGCATTTTAACACCTTTATCAAGTAATTCAGAGCGGTCCAGAGCAATAACACACAAGATGTCTGAGTTTTTAAAGCTCTGGATCTACAAAGTAGAAAAATCTAAAAAAGTTAAGTCTGGTCCTCTGGACATTCAAAAAAACAAAACAAAACAAACAAACAAAAAAATTTGTAGAAACGTTTTGTCTTTCCTCTGAAAGACTTCTGCAGTCTGAGGTGCTGTATTCAGCTCAGTCTTATAAATAGCACCTTCTCACAGTGGATCAACCAGTTTTCTGCTGACAGCCAAAAGTAGCTGCTCACATGATCATGGATGACCATCAGCCTAACGATGGATCGTTAGTACCTGATGGTTGTTTGCTATTCATAGAGGGCTGAGTGATACTAGCAATAACAGCATTGTAGGAGGGGGACAGTTGAACCCAGAGGCCTCCACCCCTGTTTAATGATGGACGGTTTCTTTTCACAAAGATGGCCTCCTTTACTCCTCTCTCAAACCATTGTTCCTCTCTATCAAGGATGTGAACATCATCCCTGAAAGAGTGACTGCTGGCCTGGAGATGAGTGTAGACCACAGAGTCCTGACCTGATGATCTTCTGTGCTAGGCCATCCTTTTGGCCAGTGGCTGTTTAGTTTCCCAATGTAAGACTGATGTAAGTGGAGAGATGGCTGCAGATGTACCAGGACATTCCGCCAGCCGTTCTGTCTGAGGACCCTGCTGCTGGTGGTGGAACCAACACAAGACTTATCCTTTGCTGTCAGATCTTGCATTCTCATATTTATGTGTTCAAGCTTCTTCCACACCCAGCAAACATGTTGTCCACTGCAGGAGACACTGTCTGTCCAGAACACACACATACTGCCTGAGAAGCAGATATGATTATTTTCCTCAACAAGAACCATTTCTGATTCTATACTGTACCTGCTGCTAATCTGGACTTTTTTTCATTCAACCTTTATTTAAGCAGGTTAATCTCATTGGTTAGGATGCCTCCTGGACGCCTCCCTGGTGAGGTGTTCCGGGCATGTCCCACCGGGAGGAGACCCAGAGGAAGACCCAGGACACGCTGGAGGGACTATGTTTCTCGGCTGGCCTGGGAACGCCTTGGGATTCCCCCGGAGGAGCTGCTCCAAGTGGCTGGGGAGAGGGAAGTCTGGGCCTCCCTACTTAGGCTGCTACCCCCGCGACCCGACCCCGGATAAGCGGAAGAAGATGGATGGATGGATGGAATCTCATTGAGCCTCGAGGACTCATTTATAAGAGAGACCTGGCTAAAAACAAAGAATGATGACAACAGCAACAGTAGATTTTCCTTGGACAATCAAAAATAGACAATCATAAGAGAGAAATACAGGTCAAAACTCAGGCTAACAACGCTGCTGTGTGCTCCGTGTGTCACACAGCGCTCCATCCCGTGGAGCTGCATCTGTTGCACCTCGAGTTTGTAACAACCCGAGTGGACGATGGACCACAAAAACGGAAGCAAAAAGCTGTCGTACCAGTTCTAAGGCAAGAGAGCTAACACCATAGCTCCGTCAAAGCCGTGCATGAGTTTTTGGGCAAAAGTTAGGAGCAGAAAATGCTCCTGTCGCTTTCAATTAAAGCGAAACAAACTTAGTCGCTAACCTTGTTTGGCTACGAGAGGGAGCGCAGAACACCACCTCATCACTTATCACAAGGATTAATTTAAAGGGGTACTTACGTACTTTGTCAAAAGCGATAGCGTTTATACAGTACTCACAAACACCTTAGCGAAACGCTGCAGTCAAGAGAAGAAGGAAAAAATGCAGTCTACCCAACAACCAGGATACATTGACCAAAGCTAACCCATGGCAGCCCGTAGGAGGGCGGTGCACTGCAACTCCTGCTAACAGGCAACCAGGCATCCAATGGTGAAAAGGTCCAAGGCCAGAAGTAAAATGAACCGAACCCAAGAAGAAGAAAAAAAGGAGCAGAGCCATGGATGACGCCAGGCTATGTAGCCTACGACTGATCATCCAGCGGGTCTCAACTGGGACTTTTTGATATTACTACTTGAACGGTGCATGCGCGCAGGGAACATTCAGTGCTTTGAGCACCATCCTCTGGTGGTCAGTAGGGATGAAATGGAACTCTTACATGTTTTACAGGAAAAGGGCTTCTCACATAAATGTCTTTTCATGGGGACAGTCAGATAGCTGTTCTGAGATAAACTTTTCCCGCACATTTTACAAGAAAAGGGCTTCTCAACAGTGTGAATTCTCATGTGTCCGACCAAAAGATAATTCTCAGGAAAACATTTGCCACAAGTTTTACAGGCGAAGGGCTTCTCACCAGTGTGTGTCTTTAGGCGAGTCGTTAAATTACCAGACTGAAGGAAACGTCTACTACGTTTTGCACTGGCTTCTCACCAAAGTGAGTCCTCTTGTGGTTGGTCAGATGGCTGTTTTGAGAGTAGCACTTGTCACATATCTCACAAGAAAAGGGCTTCTTATCAGTGTGAGTGAGCCCTCATGTGTCGTACCAAAATATAATTTTCAGAGAAACATTTGCCGCAGGTTTTACAAGAGAAGGGCTTCTCACCAGTGTGAATCTTCAGGTGAGACGTTAAATGACTAGATTGGGAGAAACATTTACTACATATTTTGCAAGTGTAGGGACTCTCACCAGTGTGAGTTTTCATGTGGCTCAACAAGTAGTCTCTACTTTTGTATGTTTTCTGACAGGTTGCGCAGGCATAGGGCCTCTCACCAGTGTGGACTCTTCGATGAATCTCCATGCTATATTTACTCCTGAAGCCTTTCCTACAAATATCACATTGAGCAGGTTTTCCATCCATCTGGGCCTCACACCGTGTCTCTAAAACACTTTGGTTTCTGTCAGGGCTGCTCTTTGGGTTTAGTTCTCCATCTCTAAATGGTCTTGAACCTAACTGGTCTCGGATCTCAGGAAGGACTTCATTGGCCTCCTGTTTAAGAAGCAGCTGTTCTAGCAGCGATTTTGTGGAAGTACAGGGCTTCTCACCCATGTGAGTTTCCATGTGATCAGTCAACATTATATTTTGGCTGAAACTTTTACCACATATCTCACAGGAAAATGAAGTGCATATGCCACTTTTTGCCTCTACAACAACATCAACTACTACCTCATACATATACTGTGTACATTGACTCATTTGCTGCTTTGCCACTTTGCAAATGTCAATGCTAGAAACCTTTAGTTTATTTTAGTTATACTTTTTATACTCTTTTTTTATACCACTATGCAAAAAAAAAAAAAAAAAAAAAACACACAGGACAGTGTTAGTTTTACTATTTTTATGCTTATGTCTATTATTATATGTTTCAGTGTTTCAATGTTTAGATGTTTACTGTTGCACCGAGGGACTGAGAGAAACGCAATTTCGGTCCTGTGTATGTCCTGCACTGTACATATTGCAGATCTGACAATAAAGTTGACTTTGACTTTGACTTCTCACTAGTGTGAGTTCTAGTGTGGTTGATCAGACTACTCTTCTGAGAGTAGCACTTGCCACATATCTCACAGGAAAAGGGTTTCTCACCAGTGTGAGTTCTCAAGTGGGCTGTTAAATTAGAATTCAATAAGAAGCGTTTGCCGCAGGATTTACAGGAAAAGGCCTTCTCACCAGAGTGTGTTTTCAAGTGAATGTTCAGACTTCTCCTTAGAGTGAAGCATTTGCCGCATATTTTACACAAAAAGGGCTTCTCACCAGTGTGAAGTCTCATGTGACCCGCTAAAGTTTTATGTCGAGTTACACGTTTACCACATACTTTGCACATGTATGGCTTCTCACCAGTGTGACTTCTCATGTGGACCACCATTCGACCACGTTCAGCAAAACATATACCACATGTTTTACACGAATATGGCTTCTCACTGGTGTGAGTTCTTGCATGAGCTTTTAAAAGAGAATTGCCAGAGAAGCCTTTGCCGCAGGTTTTACAAGAAAAGGGTTTCTCACCAGTGTGAACTCTTAAGTGAACCACTAGATTTTTACGCTCGCTGAATGTTTTTCCACATGTTTCACAAATAAAGGGTTTCTCACCAGTGTGGGTCCTTGTATGACTCGTTAAGTGACTTTTTGAAGAGAAACTTTTTCCACAAGTTTCGCACACATGGGGCTTCTCACCAGTGTGGGTTCTTGTATGAGTAATTAAACGACTTTTAAAAGAAAAGCATTTTCCACATATTTGGCATGTAAAGGGCTTCTCACCAGTGTGGAATCTTCTATGCTCCTTCATTTGATGATCATCTCTAAAGCGTTTTCCACAAACATCACATTTTACAGGTTTCCCTTCAGCCTCAGATTCAAACAGGTTTCCTGAAAAGTTTTTCACTTCACTATTTTGACTTCTGCCAGGTCGGTTTGTGAAGTTCAGGTCTACGTCTCCAGATGTTCCTGCATCATCCTGGTCTTGGTTCTCAGTATGAGGAAAGTTCTGTGAAGGGAACTGGTCCAAGTTTGGTACTGATTCACAGAGGACTTTTTCCTCAAAGCCAACTGTCACCATGAAGGTCTCAGCCTCCGGCTTCAAAACTTGATGCTCCTCATCTTGAGTGATACAGAGTTCCTCCTGCTCCGCTTTCATCTGTGGAGGTTGTGGTTCCTTCAGTTCCTCTTTCATCTTTGGAGGTTCTGGTACCTCCAGTTCCCCTTTTGTTTGTGTATGTTCTGGTTCCTCCTGTTCCTCTTTGATCTGTGAAGGTTCTGGTTCCTCTAGTTCCCCTTTCGTTTGTGGAGGTTCTGGTTCATCCAGTTCCTCTTTTGTCTGTGGAAGTGCTGGTTCCTCCAGGTCATCTTCATTCTGTTCAAGTGGTTCCTCCTGGTCTTCACTTTTTTGAGGTTGTCGATCTCCTGCTGGAGGTTGTGGATCCTCCTGGTCCAAACCAAACTTCCACTCCTGGTTTTTGATCTTTGACTCAATGAGAACCTCTTCTTCTTTCCAGGTGTAATTCTGCGGAAGTTCTATAAAAAAAAGAGAGAACTGTTTTCAGTGGAAGTAGCATGTCTCCAGTACTTTTTTCCTTTTAGACACATCATGGACATGAAGATTCAGAATTATTTATTTAGTTAGATAGAAACAGATTTAGTTCATGTTTATCTGAACAGACACTTTAATGTAGAGAAGTTGTAAGATGGGTGTTGTAGTTAGGGCTTTAACGGACTACTCGAGTAATCGACACATCGATTCCTAGGACCTCTATCAAGTTTTTTAATTTCACATCGAGTATTCATAGTGACATCATCAATTCGCAGTTACAGAACAGAAAATGACTCGTTTTTCTGTTTGGAGCGCGTTGCGAACCGGTGTTACACCATATTCTGTGACCACCGTATATTGTGACCATAGGGGCCGGTGTTGCATGCACTGTTGCAGGTCACAGAATATAGTGTAACACCGTGACCAATGACAGAACCAGAACCAGCTTCCACTTACCTTGTTTCACAAATTAAAACCTATAAACATTAATCTCTAAAACTAAACCTAATGCGCAGCACCGTGGACGGTGCGTAGAGCCGGGCCATATCATATCGTTCCCGGGTTTACCAGTATAAAAAGCTTGCCCGGGAAAAAAAGTTATATCATGATATGCTAATTTCATGACGTAATACGTAAGGGTGCTCCGCCCCCTTAACGAGCGCTTCAAACCAACAAACATAACTGCGCACCTCCCCTCCACCAGTCTGCGTGCAATGCTAGCTAGCTAAAATGCTAAAAACAAACAACTCGCTTCTCTCTCAGCTTCTGTCCTCCTGCTTAAACTCCAGGTAGAGAGCTCAAATGCACCCCCCACCCCGCTCTGAGCAGTCGGTGCTGTGTGTCTCCCCCGCTGAACTGTCTTTACAAAAACACGTGGCTCCACGGACCAAGAGTCAGGTAATCAGAGACAGATCATCTAAAAAAGCTAAGTCTGGTCACTTAGCTTTTTTAGATTTTTCTACCTGGATTATTGAGCATGCATCAGGGTGTGCAGAGACAGATCAGTTTAAAAACATATTAAATTAAATTTTATATACATAATACCGCAAAGCAACATGTTAAGTTAATTTTTTCGAATTAATAAATTTGATTACTTTTTTTTTTTTTGGTTATATCACGAAATTTATCGTTATCGTGTTAATGCTCTGAAATATCACAATATAATTTTTGAACCATATCGCCCACCCCTAGAGGTGCGGGGTGGTCGATTGCCCCACTGCTTTTAAGTTTTGTTTTTGACATGCCGCACGTTACAGGTAGTCCCCGACTTACGAGCGAGTTCCGTTCCTGCGAGTTGCTCGTAACACGAAAATTCGTAAGTTGGAACACGAAGCACGTGTTCTCGTAAGTCCGGATTTTCGCTCGTAAGTTGGAACATTTATGCTAGCGCTACTACGAACACTCGTTTTTCATCAAAAACGTTCATATTAGTTCATAAACATGGTCGGAAACGTGTTTCCAAACGGTTAGCTAACACACTTTCATCTAAAAACACAAAAAAGTGCTGTATTTTTTACAAATTTACTTCTCTTTCGCCAGCTCGTAAGTCCGGGCGCTCGTAAGTCGGGGACTACCTGTACTTTCACTTTTGCAGCTTAATAATAATAACAACTAATAGTTTTGGTTTTCCTGTGATCTATCTGCAGTATGATAAATGGTAGTCCAGCATAATATACACTCTTAATGTTTTGTTGGTCTTTTTTTGTTGTTGTAAATATTAAATTATGTTTGTTTTTTTTTTACGTTTTTTATTTATTTATTTATTTATTGCATCTTAAGATCCTACGACATCATCAACTACTTGAGTTCTACTCAAGCTTTAATATGTTAAAGGGGACCTAATGTGCAAAATTCACTTTTTAATGTTTTTTTTTACTCAACTTTGGGTATGTACTTCTTAAAAAAACAGTCCTAGGACCAAAAAAATGCACCCAGTGGTATATTTACTCTAAGTATATTTATTTTTCAGGGATATTAATGTCTAGATTTCAAATCCTGGCGCTTGTGATGTCACAAGCCGTAGGACAACCCACCCCAACCTGAGTCCAGCCCCTCACCTAGCAACCCCTGGTGAGGCTCCACCCACTTCAGTATAAAAGACGTCACGGTTGTTTTTCCTGAGTTCATCACAGCACAATGGCTCCTAGAGTTTTAATTCTTGTTGAATTTGATCAACGGATACAGATTTAAACTATAATTGAACACTAATATTATGCTAATTTAAACTATGCATTGAATTTATAAATGTAAATTCAATGTACAGTATTGTTTAAATCTGTATCTGTTGATCAAAACCAACAAGAATTACAACTCCTAGTGCCACAATCAAAAACAAAACTAAAAAATAGGGAGTAGACTGTGTTGATTTCCCATAATGCTTAGCAGTATTTTAGACTAGTGTTCCGGGCTGCACCATGAGTCAGAAGGACGTCTCTGTTTTATAGACCTGCCTCTTGTATGATATTAGTTTGAGTGTTACTGTAGTGAGGCTCAGAGTGTCTTCTCTGGGTTTACCTCACACAATGTTAAGACAGAAGTAACATACGTGCTCTCCATTCAAGAAATTCATTATTACAGCCTCCTATACCTGAACGCCGATATCGGATCGGAAAAGTATCGGTATTGGTCAATACCCAGATTTAAGTATCCAGATCGGATCGGAAGTAAAAAATGTGGATCGGTGCATCCCTAGTTACAGTATAAGGATGTTCATAAGAGCACGTGGCACCAGGACACTCTGGGTCACAGATCGATGATAAAACTCTGTAGTCATGTCATCTGGTCTGCAGATGTTTATGACATTCAAGTGATAAGAGTTGAGCTGTCACTGATCACCACATGGTGGTGAGTTGGATCAGATGGCGGGGGAAGATGCCAGACTCGGTAAGACTTTAATTCATCCAACCTTTATTATACAGGTTAGTTTCATTGAGTCAAATAGTTTCATTGAGTCAAAAGGAATAGTTTAAAACAGAGCCCTGTTTTGGACAGACAATTTAAGCCCCTTTTCCATATCTCCTCTTCAGCACGATTCTACTCGGCTCAGTACGGTTCCAAGGTCTTTTTCAGGACCCATTCCTCTGGGTACCAAGCGTGCTGAACTGGCACCAAGACGTGACGTCAGAACACTGTCGGTCACTGATTGGTCAGGGGGCGGAGTCATTGGATCTTTGAGAAAGTTTTCAAAACACCCGATCTGCCATTTGCAATTACTCAAGCTCGAAGCAGCGGCTGGATCTATTTTTAAGATTTTAAAACAACAATGACAACACTGTGGTCTAATGCTGAAGTGCAAGTGTTTTTTTGTGCTTGGTGGCTGAAGACAAAATTTGGAGCAAGCTAGTCACTGCGGAGATCATGCGAGCTGCCGACTGGTTGAAGTCCGGGTCCACCGTGGCGGAGCTCGGAGCCGCGGAGATGACGACCTGCCCGGCCTGAGGGTGCTCCGAGGCTCCGGTGGAGAGGACTGACGGAGGTCCATCTAGCTCTCTCTGAATTTTGTCGTCGGTCACTGTTAAGATATTTTATCTAGACTGGTCCTTGGGTTTTTGATCTGTTAGAAATTTCCATAATGTCCTATGCACCACACCAGCGGGATGTTGAAGTCATTAGCAGATGTCCAGAGCTGGGTCAGCCAACCTGAGAGAAGCAGGTCACACACTCTGGCATCTTATTTGACCTGTTGGAGCCAGGTCACGCTATAGCCGGTAGGCATCCCCCACGAATATATAAGGAATAGTTTAGGGGTGGGCGATATGGCTCAAAAATTATATTGTGATATTTCAGAGCATTATCACGATAACGATAAATTTCGTGATATAACGGAAAAAAAAACAGAAATCAAATTTATTTATTTGACAAAATTAACTTAACATGTTGCTTTGCAGTATTATATAAAATTTTAAAAAACAAGGGGTAATTTTACTGAAATTACTTTATTTAGTAAAGTATTCATTCCTCTATTCATGCAGGAATGATTCATTTTCTGACTGATCTGTCTGATCACCTGCCTCTTGACCGCAGTGAAGTTATTTTCAAGTTGGACGTTGGATATTCGAGCTCCGTGTCTTCATCGGTGCGGTGCTCTCGTCAGTCCGCTTCATGGAGTCTGATTAATATGACTTAAAATAGAAAACAAATGACTGTGCCTCATTTATAGAGACTAGCAGAATTATTTCACAGTGATTTTGGGTCAACAGGTCACATGACTTGGAAGCTATTGAGGAAAAACCCACAGATTTATGAAATATTAAATTGTGAAAAATTACAAAATGCATAAAAATGATAAATAAACAGCTGTGCCTCATAGGCCTGGTCTTGGAGAGTAGTTTGATGTAAGATTTGTGTGGGTGGCTCAAAAGACCTGAATGGTATTGACCAAAAACAGTGATTTATTAAATATTAAATTGTGAAAAATTACAAAATGCATAATGATAAACAGCTGTGCCTAGCAGATCTGGTCTTGGAGAGTAGTTTGATGTAAGATTTGTGGCTCAAATCATGTAAAATATATTATTTTATGTTTCTAAAGAGTGACGCGCTCGAAAATTTGTTGACGGTCCCTAAGTGAACCATGACTCTCTGAGTAGGGGCAGACTTGCACGGCTGCCCGAAATCAGACTCCATGAAGGGGACTGATGAGAGCACAGCACCGATGAAGACACGGAGCTCGAATATCCAACGTCCAATTTGAAAATAACTTCACTGCAGTTGCCTCTTCCTCCGTGGAGAGCCGCGCGTTTTGTACCAACAGTTTTTAGAGCGAGGGGAGACCAGCCCGCAGCGGGATGGGGGGAGGAGGGGGAGGCATTTGATCCTCTGTACCTGCAGTAGAGCAGGGGGTGAGAAGCTGACACGATGCGCGGTTTGTTTTTATCATTTTAGCTAACGTTACACCAGTACAGACTGATGGAGGGGGGGTGCGCAGTTCAGTTTGAAGCGCTCGGTTGGGGGTCGGGGCGCCTTACGTATTACGTCGTGAAATTAACATATCATGATATAACTTTTTTGCCCGGGCAAGCTATTTTTACCGGTATTATCGTGGACGATATGATATGGCCCAGCCCTAGTTTACATTCAACCAGAGAAAAAGTGATTAATTGCTTGCTTATCCGACCGTATTGAACTGGGAGTTTTAATTCGAGGAAACCCTTCGGGTCCTCAAATCCAGGGGGAGTTGTTAGATATTTTATCTAGACTGGTCCTGGGGTTTTTGGGAAGATGCTCAGAGACGGGATTATATTAAAATTAAGACCCAGTTCTGACAGGGCCAGCAACTCTAAAAAGAGTCTACCGGGGATTCAATATCCGTCAAGAAATAGAGTTTTTTTTGCTTGCTACATCACGTAGAAAGGCTTTTGAAGCACCGTCTCATGTTTCCTTACACGTCAAATCACGTAAGATCCGTTGAGATCAAATGTAGTCACGCCCCCTCAAACATGTGACAGGTTGAGCTCCCCTTCTGCGAAAGGTGGAGTTGAGGTCCATATAAATCAGTAATGACACGGGACATCAGCCCTTCCGGCTGCTGATCGCGACACACCGAAGAGGCCAGCGCTGTAAACTAATCTTTTCCTGCCTTGATTTTAATACAATTGATAAAACTTAATTCACGTTTCCTTGACTTACTGATAGTGTGGGTTACGGCTCCTGAGGGAGATCCGAGCCAAGGGGAACAGTGGGGGCTGGAGGCGGGTCCTTAGGTCTGAGAGGAAGCCTAAGGCCCACGGCTAGCAGCAGCTAGCTGCAGCGACCGGTGACCTGCATCCTGCTCTCCTCGAAACAGCCACCAAACACAAAAAACGCCTGCACTACAGCATTAGACCAGAGTGGTGTCATTATCATTTTTAAAATCTTTAAAATAGGTCCAGCTGCTGCTCCGAGCTCGACTCAAATATTTGCAAATGGTGGATCAGTGTTTTGAAAAGTTTCTCAAAGATCCACTGAATCCGCTCCTCAACCAATCAGTGACCGAGAGCATTCTGACATCATGTTTTGGTGCCGGCTCAGCTCGCTTGGTACCCCAAGAGGAATGGGTCCTGAAAAGGGGCTGGTTCCACAACAATTTGCTAATGGAAAAGCCTTGGAACCGTATCGAGCCGAGCCGAGTTGTGCTGAAGAGGAGCTATGGAAAAGGGGTGTGTGTGTCAGTAAAGGTCCAGTCTCAGAGTGGCTGCCCTGTATGTCAATCAAGTGATGAATTGCATAGTAAGGATGGACTGATAGGCTGACGTCAATTTAAAATAAAAAATTTAAATATATATATTTTTAAGTCTGACGTCTATTTTGCCATGTGATCTACTCAAATGGCCTCGACCGGTAGATCGTGATTGACGTATTGGGCACCCCTGCTCTAGAGGCAGCTGAGGAGTATTGGTGAGCCAAGTGGGCTGCAGCTCTGCCTGTTGCTCAGGCAAAAGCTTAGATGTGAGGAGAGTTCGCTGGGTCCATGGATAGAGACTCACAATCTGCTCAGAGGACATTCTGGCAAATCATTAGGCGGCTGAGACAGGGAAAGCAGCACTTTACCAACACTGTGTATAGTGGAGGTGGGCTGCTGTTGACCTCTATCATTAATGTCGTCAGGCGGTGGAAGGAATGCTTCTCGAACCTTCTCAATCCCACCAACACATCTTCCTTTGAGGAATCTAAATTGGGGGATTTTAGGATCAGTTTTCACAAAAGGGGCTGAAGTCACCAAGGTAGTAGCTGCGCGGATGATGGGCTACGAGGGTGGGCTATGAGGGTGCACAAGAACCACACATAGTTCCTCAAGACAAGACCCTGGATGTTGCTGGACTGTCCTGGTTGACATGCCTTTGCAACATGGCATGGACATCAGTGGACAGTGCCACTAGATTGGCAGACTGCGGTGGTGGTTCACCTCTTCACAAAGGGGGACCACAGGGTGTGCTCTAATTACAGAAGAACCACACTCCTTAGTCTCTCCAGTAAGTAATTCAGAAAAGTTGGATAAGAAAGTCTGGTCAAAGGGCAAACCTCAACGTCAGGAGAAATTTTGTGAATTCTGTGCCAGCCATGAAACACTGGCTAAGTGTTTGAAATGAGGGAAGAATGAAGCGTGGGACCAACAGATGAAGCAACTGTAGTATTGTGTTCTCTGTTCCGGTCTGTTGTTGTGAAGACGGAGCTGAGCTGCAAAGCTATGTGTCTACATATCTACCCTCACCTTTGGCAAGAGGAAGAGGACTCCTTTAAGTCCTCCTGGAATAGGTGGCTGTGGAACCAGATATCTGAACCTCTTTGGTTAAAGTGCGTCTTTCACTTTAAACACATGTAGTTGCCTTTTCAACCTAACATGTCTAAAACTCAAATTTTCATCAAAAATACGGATCATATCTCAAAATAAAATGTGCTACTACTACCTTTTTTGTCTTCCTTCGCTACTCTGTCTAAAAATAGCGCCCTCAGCGGTAAACTGGAAGTGACATCACGAGAGGGGATCATTCGTGCTTTAGCTAAGAAAGACATGGGATCGCACCAGGAGGAGGCGACAGATTGTAAAGTTGTTTTGACATAAGTATGTCATCTCTGACTATTACATCAAATATCTAGCCAAATAACTTCTAGATACAGTATATACCGGTACTACCTAAGGCTAAAAATGGTTTATATTTATATATAGAGATACAGGATGCCGGTCAGACCTGGCAGACCCAAACGTATTGTGAGGGTCTGCTGGGAACGTCTGGCAGAGTCTCCCGTAAGACGGAGCTTTAACTCCCACCTCCGGGAGAGCTTTGAACACGTTCCGAGGGAGGCGGGGGACATTGAGTCCGAGTGGGCCATGTTCCGCGCCTCTATTGTCGAGGCAGCTTATCAGAGTTGTGGCCGCAAGGTTGTTGGTGCCTGTCGTGGTGGCAACCCTCGAACCCGGTGGTGGACACCGGCGGTGAGGGATGCTGTCAAGCTGAAGAAGGAGTCCTATTGGGCCTTTTTGGCCTGTGGGACCCCGGAAGCAGCAGATAGGTACCGACAGTCCAAGCGGCATGCGGCTCGGGTGGTTGCTGAGGCAAAAACTCGGGCGTGGGAGGAGTTCGGAGAGGCCATGGAGAATGACTTCCGTACGGCTTCGAGGCGATTCTGGTCCACCATCCGGCGTCTCAGGGGGGGAAGCGGTACGCGACCAACACCATTTATGGTGGGGATGGCGTGCTGTTGACCTCAACTCGGGATGTTGTGAGTCGGTGGGCGGAATACTTCGAAGACCTCCTCAATCCTACTGGCACGTCTTCCACTGAGGAAGCGGAGCCTGGGGACTTTGGGTCGGGCTCTCCAATCTCTGGTGCTGAGGTCACCGAGGTGGTTAAAAAGCTCCGCGGTGGCAGGGCTCCGGGGGTGGATGAGATTCGCCCTGAGTTCCTTAGGGCTCTGGATGTTGTGGGGTTGTGTTGGCTTACGCGACTCTGCAATATCGCGTGGACATCGGGGGCAGTTCCCTTGGATTGGCAGACTGGGGTGGTGGTTCCCCTATTCAAAAAGGGGGACCGTAGGGTGTGTTCCAACTATAGGGGGATCACACTCTTAAGCCTCCCTGGTAAGGTCTATTCAGGGGTTCTGGAGAGGAGGGTCCGTCGGATAGTCGAACCTCGGATTCAGGAGGAGCAGTGTGGTTTTCGTGCTGGTCGTGGAACACTGGACCAGCTCTACACCCTCAACAGGGTCCTGGAGGGTGCGTGGGAGTTTGCCCAACCAGTTTACATGTGCTTTGTGGACTTGGAGAAGGCATTCGACCGCGTCCCTCGGGGGGTTCTGTGGGGGGTACTCCGGGAGTATGGGGTACCAGGCCCTTTGATAAGGGCTGTTAGGTCCCTGTACGACCGGTGTCAGAGCTTGGTCCGCATTGCCGGCAGTAAGTCAGGCTCGTTTCCAGTGAGAGTTGGACTCCGCCAAGGTTGCCCTTTGTCACCGATTCTGTTCATAACTTTTATGGACAGAATTTCTAGGCGCAGCCAAGGTGTTGAGAGGATCCGTTTTGGTGGCCTTAGAATCGCTTCTCTGTTTTTTGCAGATGATGTGGTCCTATTGGCTTCATCAGATCGTGATCTACAGCTTTCGCTGGAGCGGTTTGCAGCCGAGTGTGATGCGGCCGGGATGAGGATCAGTTCCTCCAAATCCGAGGCCATGGTCTTGAGCCGGAAAAGGGTAGCATGCCCTCTCCGGGTCGGGGAGGAGGTCCTGCCCCAAGTGGAGGAGTTTAAGTATCTCGGGGTCTTGTTCACGAATGAGGGAAAACTGGAGCGTGAGATCGATAGGCGGATAGGTGCAGCGTCCGCAGTGAAGCGGGTGCTGTACCGGTCTGTCGTGGTGAAGAGAGAGCTGAGTCGAAAGGCAAAGCTCTCAATTTACCGATCGATCTACGTTCCCACCCTCATCTATGGTCATGAGCTTTGGGTTGTGACCGAAAGAACGAGATCTCGGATACAAGCGGCTGAAATGAGTTTTCTCCGCAGGGTGTCTGGACTCTCCCTTAGAGATAGGGTGAGAAGCTCAGTCATCCGGGAGGGACTCGGAGTAGAGCCGCTGCTTCTCCACATCGAGAGGAGCCGTTCAGTGTGGCTGCCCCCCGCCTGTGGAACTCTCTTCCTGACTGTCTGAGAGCCCCACAGTCTGTGGTTGACTTTAAGAGCGGCTTGAAGACCTTTCTTTTCAACCGAGCATACTCTACCTCCTCATGATTCTACTTTTGATCTTAGCTGATACTGTTATTGATTTTAATTGTTTTATTATTTGTTTTATTGACATTTAATTCTGTTGCACCTTGTAGCACTTTGAGATTTTCATTAATGAAAAGTGCGTTATAAATTGAATTCATTATTATTATTATTATTATTATTCTCCACATCGAGAGGAGCCAGTTGAGGTGGCTCGGGCATCTGGTTAGGATGCCTCCTGGACGCCTCCCTGGTGAGGTGTTCCGGGCATGTCCCACCGGGAGGAGACCCAGAGGAAGACCCAGGACACGCTGGAGGGACTATGTTTCTCGGCTGGCCTGGGAACGCCTTGGGATTCCCTAGAGGAGCTGCTCCAAGTGGCTGGGGAGAGGGAAGTCTGGGCCTCCCTACTTAGGCTGCTAGCCCCACGACCCGACCCCGGATAAGCGGAAGAAAATGGATGGATGGATATAGATACAGCATTAATTACACCACTGATGGATTTAACTACATAAGCCTAATCTTTAGCTCCCTAAACAATTTTTCTTTCTAAACCACTCAGTGGATATTTTTTCTGCTGCCAGACAGTAATTATAAGGGTTCAATTTACTAAATGATGACCACTAATGATGACCACCTTCTCCTACTCCGCTCCTGCTTCATGGAATATCTTACAAAAAGATCTGAAGCTCTCGACCTTGACTTCTCTAAATGGTTTTCAGAATCTGTTGGAATCCTGGCAAAAACCAATGCAGATTTGTTCCTGTCTTTGATTTTATACGTCTACCTTATAATGTTTTGCTAGTTTTTTGATACTTTGTTAAAAAAAAAAAAAAAAAAATGTTTTTTTTCTCTCTTTTGTTTTCTATTGTTTATTGTTTGTTTGTTTATTGTTTATTGTTTAAGGAAATTCTACCACTGCTGTTCATTGTTCTTTAGTTTTAGCAGGTCGCTTTCGTAAATGAGCCCATGAGGTTCAAAAGATTTACCTGACTAAATAAAGATTGAATGAACTAGAAGACATTTGAGATGAAATTCGATTTTTTAATTCATTTTTTAAGACGCAACCGAGTCGAGTTAGCATAGATTTAGCTCTGTGCATTTCGTAATAGCTCCAAAACCACTTTCACCACAACCATTTCAACCAAAAAATAAATAATTATATTCTTGTCCTTACTTCTGAAGTCAATCCTGTGTTCGTTCAGGTCGCTGTGTCGTTGTAATCCTCCTGACAAATCACAGAGTTGGTCGTGACGCTTCTGTTGGTGAAATCCTGCCTTTTCAACTGGACAAACCTCACCCAAGCTCTGAAAGCTGGGTTTTTTTGGTGCAGGAAATCGATATCCAGACAGACTGGAGTTCGAACAACCCACGCACACACACATATTAACCATTATTGGACCTCTTTCGCTTCAATACAATTCAATACAACAACTTCCAACTACGTCGCCTCCTCCGCCTACATCACGTGACTCCAAAACCGCGCGTTTTTTTAGGCTCAGCGTTTTCCTCCTGAATTGTGGCTGTAAGGCTGTTGGTATTAATTTGGAAAGCAAGGAGGATTATCAAAATTACTGTATTACCTCTAAATATTATTTTTCTGCCCAAAAAACTAACATGAAACATGCACTTTGCTGCTGCCTCTGTGACCCGAGTCCAGAACAAGATGAAGATATTGGATGGATAATAATTCTGTTGAACTCTGACATGAGAAAAGCTTCTCACCAACGTGGACCCTCAAGTATCAGGTTAATTGACTGTTGCAAGAAAAACATTTACCACAAATCTCACAGGTGAACGGTTTCTCACCTGTGTGACTTTTCTTGTGTCTCTTAAATTCTGGACTGTCCACATCGTCTCCATGTTCTCTGGTTTGAGGACTTCTAACTTTCTGTTTCAGCTCCTCTTCTCTGCTGGATCCAGGATCTTCAGTCCTGCTTTTTTCCTGATCTTGGGTCTCAGCTTCAGGAGAATTCTGAAGGAGTTGTTCCCAGTTTGGTTCTGGTTCCCAGTGATCTTTTTCCTCACAGACAACAGTCACCATGAAGGTCTCATTTGCCAGCTTCACAACAAACTGCTCTTCATCCTGACTGATGCAGAGTTCCTCCTGTTCATCTTTCATCTGTGGAGGTTCTGGTTCTTTAACTTGTGATTCTGGTTCCTTCTCTGTAGGTTCAGACTCCTCCTGCTCCTCCTGCAGTAAATGTTTGGGTTCCTCTTGGTCTTCTGTTTTCTGTGGTTGATGATCTCCTGCTGGAGATTGTGGTTCCTTCTGGTCCAATCCAGAGTTCATCTTGTGGTTCCTGAGCTGCTGCTCAGTGAGAACCTCCAGCTCCTCACGTCTCCAGACAAAATGCTGCGGGAGTTCTGGACCAAAAGACAAAGAAATGACGTCAGTGGACATAAAAAGTTGAAGACCCACACAGTGCCTCTGGCAGATCTGGCAACGTGTTATCAGACGTTCATTCTTGCTCCACAGACTAATGGTTCTTCTAAAAAGCTAAATTATGTGTTTATGATCTGTTTAGCACACAGGCTACCATTCATCTTCAGCACACCCTCAACGTTACTGTAAAACATCTGGATCTTGGGTATAAAATCAGCGCTGAACCCGAACCCCTCCATGGTTTCCCAGAGGAAGCTGTGCTCAACGTGGTTAAAAGCCATGTTGGTGAAGTGAGACCAACACTATTTTCAGACCCAGTGAACTGGAGTCTTCCAAAACATCTCAAATCAGGTAGATATCTACCATGGACCTGCTGAGCACACAATAAGTCTGGTCCTGGTGGATGACCTGTTCCATTGCCTCTCTCATCCTGGTTGTTAGTACCTTGGAGCAGATTTTGTAGCCGGTACAAAGAAAAGACACAGGGCACCAACTCTTTATCTCTTGCAGCCAGTGGTGGGATGTAACTAAGTACAAATACTTTGTTATTATTCTTAAGTACATTTTTCATGTATCTGTACTTTACTTAAAGCTGCTGTCTGCAGTTTCTGTATGACCAAAACACAGAAAATTTTTGAACAGGGAAAGCATTCTGCTCCCTCCCCCTCAGAGCCATATACGGCTGCTCCCCCGTGGTCTGCTGAACTTGAGATCAGCTCCGCCTCCTGCTGCATGTCATCTCGGAGCCGCTGCATATTCTGTGTTTATATGTTAATAAAACGTTCTAAAAAATAAATAAAACCATGGAGCGCTGGTCCAGCACACCAGAAGACCAGGAAATCTGCAGGGACTCGGGCAGCCACGTTGAACCCTAGTTTAATTCTCTCGTGACAACCACAGTCATTTCCTTATCATTGCGGTCAGCGGAGGGAGAGGAGGAGGAGGGAGCGATTACTTGACTTTTGGCAAAAAAAACAAAAGAAAATTTCAGATAAGGGACGAAGAAGTGGAATTTATAATAATAATAATAATAATGCATTTTATTTGGTAGCGCCTTTCAAAACACTCAAGGACACTTCACAGCATTAAAAACACAATAAAAACAGTATAAAATAACTATATACCGGTAAAAAGAAAAAGAAAAGTGAGAAGGCTAACTTGAACAGATGAGTTTTGATTTGAAGGTCAGAAGGCAGTCAATGTTACGGATGTCTGGGGGAAGAGCGTTCCAGAGTTGGGGAGCAGAGTGAGAAAAGGCTCTGTGTCCCATGGTGCGGAGGCGGACAAGAGGCACGTTAAGGTGGATGGAAGAGGAAGAACGAAGGGAGCGTGAATGGGTGGTAATGTGCAGGAGATCAGACAGGTAAGGAGGGGCGAGGCTATGAATAGCCTTGAAAGTGTATAACAGGATTTTAAATTGAATTCTGAATGTGACTGGAAGCCAGTGGAGTTGCTGCAAAACTGGGGTGATGTGGTGGAATGAGGGGGTTTTGGTAACAATGCGGGCAGCTGAGTTTTGAACCAATTGAAGCTTACGGGTTAATTTGTGAGGCAGACCAAAAAGGAGAGAGTTACAGTAATCAATTCGAGAAGTGACCAGACTGTGGACCAGGATGGAAGCAGAGTGCAGAGAGAGGGATGGACGGAGACGGTTGATGTTTCGAAGGTGGAAATAAGCAGACCGGGTAATACTATTGATGTGAGAGTGAAAAGAGAGAGTGCTATCAAGAATGACACCCAGACTCTTAACGTGAGGGGAGGGAGAAACCAAGGAGTTGTCAATGTTGAGGGAAAAACTGTTAACTTTAGATAAGGTGGATTTAGTACCAATGAGTAAAAACTCTGTTTTATCACTGTTTAATTTCAGGAAGTTAGACGTGAACCAGGATTTAATTTCAGCTAAGCAGGAAGTGAGGGAGGAGGGAGGCAGTGAAGAGTCAGGTGCAGTGGATAAAAAGAGCTGGGTGTCATCAGCAAAACAATGGAAATGGATGTTAAATTTACGGAAGATATGGCCAAGGGGGAGAAGGTAGATGATGAAAAGAAGAGGCCCCAGGACAGAGCCTTGGGGCACACCTGAAGTCACAGGAGAGCAATGGGATCTGAATGATTTTAGTTGGATGAACTGGGTGCGGCCAGAGAGATAGGACTGAAACCAAGCGAGGGGTGTGTGGGTGATGCCAATGGATGAAAGTCTATGGAGGAGGATGTTGTGGGAGATGGTATCAAAAGCCGCACTGAGATCGAGGAGGATTAGGAGGGAAAGTAAACCAGAATCTGCCGCCATGAGAAGAGAGTTGGTGATTCTGAGGAGAGCAGATTCTGTGCTATGACCGGGGCGGAAACCAGACTGAAACTGTTCGTACAGACTGTTATCTGTTAAATGGAGGTGGAGTTGAGAGGCGACTGTTTTTTCCAGAATTTGTGTCACATATAAAACAGTCCTGCATCGCTTTGAATGAGAACATGCGCAGATGCTCGCTGGCTGCGTGCTGGGACAGGTGGGGGCATGGGTTGGGGCGTGAGAAGCTCTGTTGAGGACAACTGGAATGCAGCTTTATTGGCTGATTAAAAACTCTTGTTTTTTATTGGCTGGTTAACCGAGGGGCGCTCTGGTTTTTATAAATGCTTTTATTACCACCGGGAGACGCCAGAGGACTATAGTTTTTTTCAGAGATTACATGTATAACACCAGTCTATCAGGAGATGTGGCAGAGTGAAGAAATATGTTTAAAAAAATAAGTTACATACTTAAGCTTTAAGTAGAATTAAATGTGAGTACTTTTACTCCACTACATTTTACATGAAGTACTGTATCTGTATTTTCTACTGCACTACATTTCTATAATGTGTTGAGTTACATTCACGTTGCAGTTTTTTGATTTGTTGTTAGATTGAAAGTAACTGATGTCAAGAGAGTTGGTCCATTGAATCACTGCAAAGTGGACAGGTAACATAGACCCGCATGCAAGAAGAGCTGGACCAGTGATGTATATTATAGTACATTACGGTATAAGTCATTGAGCTGGGAGCACCCACAATGGATTCCACCACAGAGATTCAGCCAGAAGATACACACCACCCATGGCCTTATTGAAAGACTATTGAAAGATTATTGAAAGACTATTGAAAAATTATTGAAAGACTATTGAAAGACTATTGAAAGACTGTTCAGTACAGCAGGACAGATTCTCTCTCCCAAAAGAGTTAGACTGAACTAAAATAACTTTGAACCCAAATATAACGCTCCCCAAATTCATGTCAACTCTAGTTGAATTTGGTCAACTGTCAGGCTACAGAGTCTAAACATCACAAAAACACAAGTTTTGACAATTAGTTACTCCCCCAATAAATTTATAAGAAAGACATACAGACTTAAGTGGGATGCCAAAAAACTAAAATATCTAGGAGTCTTTATTCCCCAAGATTTGGACGAACTATTCAGTTTAAACTTTGGTAAACTTACTGAAACCATACAAAAAGACCTGACAGTCTGGGCAAGGTTAATACTGGATTTTACAACTAGAATGGAAATAGTAAAGATGAATTTGCTCCCTCGTTTTTTATACCTTTTTTTATCTTTGCCTATTAGGATACCAAACGCACAGTTTCAGGCCTGGGATAGGCTGATCTCAAGATTTATTTGGTCCGGGACCAGACCAAGGATAAAGTTTAAAACACTCCAAATTAATAGAGACCAGGGGGGTCTGGCACTTCCAAATTTGAAACAATACTACTACGCATCCCAAATAAGAGGTATGGTTTGCTGGTGCTCCCCAGAAATGGAGACTGGGTGGAAACAGATTGAACTTAGCCAGGGCAGGGTACAACCCCAAACACGTCTGGGAGGCAAAATAGTTTCAGACGAAAATGGGAATCGTATAGTTGAAGACGCATTGTTAATCTGGAAAGAAGTAGTTGGCAAATATAAATTGACAGATGTCACTGGTCTCCTGATGTGGCCTTCTTGCAACCCTGACTTCCGACCAGGAGAGTTAGACTCTTCCTTTTTGGGATGGAAAGATAGAGGACTGACAACATTATGCCAGTTTGTAGATGGTAACACCTTTAAAACATTTGAACAACTGAAAAGGGAATATAACCTTGAGAACAGAGATTTATTTAAATACTTTCAAATAAGACATTACTACGATAACAAAATTAAAAAAAGGGGTCCCTCCAGAAGGTAATACTATTGTGCAAATCTTTACAAACGCTTATACTCACCTCCCAAGTAAAACTGTTTCCAAACTATATAAAGGGCTGCAGAAACATCCATCCATCCATCCATCCATTTTCTTCCGCTTATCCGGGGTCGGGTCGCGGGGGTAGCAGCCTAAGTAGGGAGGCCCAGACTTCCCTCTCCCCAGCCACTTGGAGCAGCTCCTCTGGGGGAATCCCAAGGCGTTCCCAGGCCAGCCGAGAAACATAGTCCCTCCAGCGTATCCTGGGTCTTCCTCTGGGTCTCCTCCCGGTGGGACATGCCCGGAACACCTCACCAGGGAGGCGTCCAGGAGGCATCCTAACCAGATGCCCGAGCCACCTCAACTGGCTCCTCTCGATGTGGAGAAGCAGCGGCTCTACTCCGAGTCCCTCCCGGATGACTGAGCTTCTCACCCTATCTCTAAGGGAGAGTCCAGCCACCCTGCGGAGAAAACTCATTTCAGCCGCTTGTATCCGAGATCTTGTTCTTTCGGTCATAACCCAAAGCTCATGACCATAGATGAGGGTGGGAACGTAGATCGATCGGTAAATTGAGAGCTTTGCCTTTTGACTCAGCTCTCTCTTCACCACGACAGACCGGTACAGCGCCCGCTTCACTGCGGACGCTGCACCTATCCGCCTATCGATCTCACGCTCCAGTTTTCCCTCATTCGTGAACAAGATCCCGAGATACTTAAACTCCTCCACTTGGGGCAGGACCTCCTCCCCGACCCGGAGAGAAACAGAAACATAATGGAAATAATACCTTGTACATTAAGTCAAAATGGGAAAAGGAACTGGGAGTAAAAATTACAGAGGAGGATTGGCTTTTAATGTGTGAAACACAACAGACAACTACCAGTTCCAAAAGATGGAAACAATTCGGGTGGAAGTGCTTAACTAGGTTCTTCATCACACCTCAAATTACCAGTAGATATAGAGGAGAAGAACAGCAATGTTGGAGATTATGTGGTCATAAAAATGTCAATCACACTCATATATTTTGGTCCTGCCCAAAGCTAGCACCTTATTGGGATGGAGTCTGTCAAACCACCGGGAGTATTTTGGGATATGTCATCCCAAAGGACCCCAGAACTTTCCTGCTGGGACAGATGACTGAAGAAGTGCTTCAAAAAAAAGATGAATACCTATTCAAGATCTTATCAATAGCAAGCAAAAAAGCTATTACTCGGAACTGGCTAAAGAAACCTCCACCCCAACTTGACAATTGGCGGGAAGTCATAAAGGAAATCCACTCGATGGAAAAACTGACACATCTTCTACAAATTAAAGGACACTCTTACAACAAACGCTGGTCTAAATGGCTGGCCTACAAGATCAAGGAAACGTAACTATGTACAACATCTTGTATTATTGACATTCTTTTTTTTAACCAAGTATCAGTACCCCTAGCTCAGTGTGTTATTTGTGTTATTGTAAAAATGTAAAAAGTTAAATAAAGAGTTAAAAATAATAATAACTTTGAAAACCAACTTCTTCTGAACTTTAACAAGAAATTCTTGCTGCAATATTAAAATGTGTCAGTTCATGGATGTTAGGAGACAAGCGATGTCTCCAAATGTCTCAATACTCAGGTCCAAGTTTTGAAAATGGTGTCAGGAAGTTAAAATATTGTTCACTATTGACCCATTATAAGGTTGATTAGAAAGCATTTTAACTAGAGTTGATGACAAACTGGAGTTACAATAATCAGATATTCCTTTGTTAGGTCTAATGCTCCTTTTTTCAGGCAGACAACTTTAATGCCACATTCCCACCAAACGCGTCAAAACGCTCCCAACGCACCGTGTTTGCTGCTTGTCACCAGATGTCTGTTCACACCGAACGCGCGCAGTGGGAGCAGCGTCTGGCTCCCTTCCCGGTCAGATTTGGTTTGTTTCCTGTACACTGGGCAGATGAAATCAGCTGTTCGTGAGCCTCGTTACTACTTGAGTGGGTTTTCTACGAGCCGAACTGCAGCTCCTAAAGTCTTTGTTGAGATTAAAACTTTTTTTTTATGTTTGGGGTGATCGTACGCTCGAGCAGACAGCAGCAACTGTAAAAATGCCAAGTTTCTTACTGGAGGCTGGTTTCTTCATGGAGGCTCGATGGGGTAAGTTTAAAAAGTCCAAAAACAGTCCCGTTGTTGTTGCGTCATCACACAGCAGAGTCTCTCCCGATCGGTTGCTGCGACGCGTCGAGCAGCCAAAGTTCATTTGAATGAACTTACCTGAATTTTTAACTTTTATGACTTCTGTCGAGCCTGAAGCCATTGTGTTAGAGCGCGCGGTGTCCCCCTCCCTGCCTGCTCGGTTCATTCATTTGAATGAACTTTGGCTGCTCGCCGCCTCGTCTGCTTTGGGCACGTGCGTGCGTGGGAAAGAACTGCCGCGCGGTGCTTGAACTGCTCAAGACGCGCCGCGCCTGGCCGCGCCTGGCTGCGCCTGGCCGCGCCTCCACATAGACTTTGCAAGTAAAGTGGCTGCTTCGGCGCGTGTGAACAGTGAACTGTACACCGGATGGGAGCAGGGATGCCTTGTCTGTAAATTAGACTAACAAAGTTCTCTGAGCAGCCTCTTTTGTTGTTTGGGAGGTGTTGTTTGTCAATTTACATACAGTTTTGTGTCTTCTAACAGAGACCTCAAGGGAACCTCCTACTGTTAGGTGTGATCTTTCAATTTACATGTATGTGTTACAAACCCCCTTTTAAGCTGGGATGTGTCGTTTTGTCAATTTAAATAGAATGGGCATGTTAGCTAATTTGTGGTGTTTTTTCAGTTTCCAATTTCATATGTTGGTGCGTGACTTGTAAGCCTGTATAAAACTTCTCGTTCTCACATTGTGAACAATGTGAACAGTGTCACAGATTAAACTTAATAAAAACATGTATTATCTGCAGCATTGTTCAATAAAATGACTCAACACTATTAATGTATTACAGAAAATATACATACTGTAGGAATACTTGATACTGTGTAGACCATTGCATTAGTTAATACATTCAGCAAGTACTTTTACTTTAATACTTTAAGTATTTTTAAAAGCAAGTACTTATTTACTTTTACTTAAGTAAAAACATTAATATGGTACTTCCACTTTTACTAGAGTACATTTTTGTCTGTTTATTTGTACTTTTACTTAAGTACAGTGTTTGAGTACTTTCTCCACCACTGCTTGCAGATTCCCTCTTTCAGGCAGATGAACGCTCTGACAGCAGTATGAACCAAACATCAGTCTTTCATTGAAAACATCCAGCCGTCTCCTCAACGGAACACAAGTGTGTCATAAAGAAATACTTCCACGTGTACACCGCTGCAGCTCCTACCTGTTGTGTGCAGGTGTGTCTGAGGTTTCCAGGTGATGTCCAGCAGTCTGCGCTGACGATCGATCTCTTCCTCGTACTGGACGATGGTTTTTTCAACCTCTGTGAATATTTCTTCAGCAGCAGCAGTTAGTCGCTCGCTGATAAACTCTCTCAGAGACTGAACTGAAGACATTGTTGCTGCACACACTCAAACATTCACCTCACACACACAAACCACCACAAACAATCAGCTAACTATGCTAACTGTTAGCCCCTGCTGAACTTCCGGTTGTGTCTCACCGTAAAAAGCTTGAAGAAAACCGAAAAATGAAGAAATACTCTAAATTCAATAAAACATAACATTCTATAAATTATATGAGCGGCTTCAGTTAACCAA
>JBBPBX010000330.1:9989-72363 GCA_038048925.1 Garcialebias charrua
CTGAATCAAAAATTGTTTCTGAATCAAAAAATCGATTTTGAGTCAAATTGTGACACCAAAAATTGGAATCAAATCGATTCTCCAGACACTGAGAGATTCGCACCCCTGGTTTCCACTGACCCAAACAGAAATTTAAAAAGGCTCAATGACAACAAACGTGATGTGTCTTTGAAGAGTTTGACTCAAAGTTTGCTCCCGCAGGCTGTTCTTCATTTAACTTCCAGATGGTTAGATTCCCAATCTGAAAGCTCTCTGCCACTCAGAGCATGTCGAGGCTGCGGGGGAACCGGGCCGAATAAATACACCAGTCATATCTGGGGAAGTCCCCTTTTACTAACTAGATGAGGAACATATTTACAGCAACGACCCTGAGGGTGCATCTGCAGCGCGTGGATGACAGTCAGGAGGGGAGTGAAAATGAGCCCAGCAGAGGTGATAATCCTGCCTCTTGTGCTGCAGGCGCAGAGTCGAGGACGCAAATGAAATTCAGTTCAGTTTATTTATACTGTATAGCGCCAAGTCACAACAGAAGTCATCGCAGGACACTGAACAGAAACATTCAAATACATAAAAAGTTAATAACGTTATTTATCTGAGGAGCAGACTTTAAAGGAGTTGTGACATTATGCTAAAACATAGACATCTTTAGAAAGAGGAGCTACTCAGCTTTGATTTTTTTGTACACAGATGCTTCGAATAATTAATATATAAAAGTATTTTTTAAATGAAACGTAACTCTGCAGTGCATCGCAGTTTTCGGGTGGAGAAAGGAGGGGTCAAACGCTGCCGCCTTTTTATGACGCAATGTAATTCATTCATTCAACCTTTATTTATACAGGCTAGCCTTGTTGAGCCACGGGGACTCATTTACAAGAGGGACCTGTCTCACTCACACCCAGGGTCAATTTAGAGTTACCAATCAGCCTAACATGCATGTTTTTGGACTGTGGGAGGAAACCGGAGCACCCGGAGAAAACCCACGCATGCACGGAGAGAACATGCAAACTCCACCCAGAAAGGCCCCCGGACCGGGATTTGAACCGGGGACCTGCTCGCTGAGAGGCAGCAGCTCTACCAGTTGTGCCACCGTGCTGCCCAATGTAATGAACGCACATTGTAAATAACAATGGCAGAGAATACAGAAACCGAGGAATTAAGCAATTTAAGTGATGATTTGAGCGATTTGTCTTCAGTTTGGGAAGCCGAAGTTAGTTCGAGTGATGAACAAGAAACAGCTGGGTGCCTCAGCTCCAGGCGAGCGGAGCCTAAGTCCCAGCCCGCCCCGCGCTGAGACTCCGTCCTCGGCCACATCGCTCCGTTCTCTGGCCCCCCTCTCCTGGAGGTGAAAATAGGCGATCTTGAAGACAATGAAACTGCGTTCTGATAGCGGCCGCAGACTGAACTTCATGTCCCAATGTCACATGACGTCGCATGCGGAAGTACCTGGACGTCCCGTGACGAAACACGGCGCCAAGTTTAAAATCACTTTGAAACAAATTTTCATTGATTTATCATTCTGCTTGTAAAAACGAACATAGTTGAATGATACAACATACCGTATGAATGTTGTGCCACTTTATGCATAGTTCCAACATCATGTCACAATACCTTTAACTTCATCGCAAAACTCTCATCCTGAGCAAGCAAGAAGGTGACAGAAAGGAAAAACTCCCCCATGAGGAAGAAACCTTTAGCGGAACCAGGCTCAGGACAAGTGACCATCTGCTTCCACCGGATGGGTTTGAGAGGAACAGATACACAATGGCAGGTCGAGAATCACATGTTAAGATAGAAATAGTATCAAATGAAAACTATTCAAGTTTAGCAAATCAATTAAGGAAATTAGGTCAATTTGTCCTCTAGTAGTCATGGCCTATAGCAGCATAACAAGTCAACCCTAACTATAGGATTTATCAAAAAGGAAAGTCTTAATCCCAGTCTTAAAACTGGACAATGTGTCTGCTTCACGGGCAGAAAGAAGTTGGTTCCACATTCCTATTCTGCTTTTGGAAACTCTAGGAACCACAAGTAAACCTGCAGTCTGACAACAAAGTGCTCTTTTGGGAAAATATGAAACAATAATATCTGTAATATAAGATGGAGCTAGGTTGTTGAGGGATTTTTAGGTTAGAAGTAAGATTTTGATTAAGATTACTGCGTGTGGTCGCTGGTGGGGCTCTTCCGGTTCTCCCCTATGGTCCGATCTGGGGGCGGGGTGAGTGGTTCATCCTGTGTGGGTGGCCCTGGGGGCTCTGCGCTCGGGATCCCTCTTGGGGTCTTGGGCTATGGTTCCTTCTTTATCTGCCTCAGGTCTTGGGGGTCGGGTCTTGCTGCCTCACAGTCATTAACCGTGTTTCCATCTATTTTCATTTCGAATTTTGAGCTAATTTTTGAAATCTCGCAAAAATGTAAATACAAATTATTGCGGATCAGAAGTGTTTCCATCAACTGGCTTGAAGCGCATCTACCAGGCCACGCACAGCGTCATTACGTCAGACGTCAGCGTCATTACGTCAGACGTCAGCGTTACGCATGTCTACAGTAAACAGGAAGTAGCGGTTGAAAACAGAACCCGACCACACATCTCGTCAAAATGGAGAGAATATTTCAGGTATGTGTTGCTATCGGGCAAGTTGTATTTATTCTGTCATGCCAACTAGTTTTAGCGATGTTACATGTTGTCCGGAGCGGAAACAGCTGATCAGTCACATGACGTAAATGTTCGCTACGGCAGAACTGAGTCGGCAAATCTGTTTCCATCTGTCGTTTTGCGCATCAGCTCTGTTTCGAAACCCCCAAAAACCACCTCAAGCGAGCGTATCCACTTTTGAGCAAATTAGAGGAAGTTAACTCGAATCGTGCCGTTTCCATTCAGCTTTTCTGATGCGATGCTTCAAAATGCGCATCTAGAAACCTTGATGGAAACACGGCTACTGTTAAATGTTCTATTAAGAAGCCTTATACACGTATGCATGCTCACAACCGCACACAAATATATGCAGGGATGCACATGTAGGTATCGTACAGTATGTAGATATGTAGATGTGTATGTCAATGTATATGCATGTGTACGTATGTATGTATGTATGTATATATGTGTAGGTATAGGTATATATGTTATAGAAATTTACTGCAAAGCCATGAATATTCTAAGTTATTTATACATATGTATTTTGTTGCTGTGTTCTGTCATGTTCTTTGGTCCACAGCATTTTGGATCAACTGAAGACTTTTTAAAGACGTTTTTGGACACCCAGATTATAAACCAATGCAATAGTCCAGTCTAGACGTTACAAATGCATGAAACAGTTATTTTGGCATCATTTTCAGGTGTTTCTAATTTTAAATTATTTTATATTACACTGGTTGAAGAATGAATGAATAAAATGATAGTCTCATAATACTCGTTAACTTCATCCACCTCATTACGGTTGAGCTTCTACCTCCAAGTCTTGGCCAGACCGGCCTTCTTGAACTTTCTCCTTGGCTGCTTGATGCATTTCCCACCCCCACGCCTGCCACCTATTTAATCACCGAGATCAATAGCTGTTACCATCATTGATCTTGTGAGTCTATTTCATGGGCGGCTCAAGAGAGCCTCGTATTTCCTCCGTGCTGTAATTCTTATACATAATGTAACCGGCTCGGGCTGATTTTAATTAACATTAAAAAAGGCTGTTTTGGAATAATGCAAGAGCGGCAAGCGGCAAGCGGCGAGGACGTTTTCACTGTGTGCAATTCATCAAAATGATTTTATGTTTTGCCCAGAACTTTGGCTGAAGGCAGAAGGCTGTCCTCTTTTAATATCATCTCATCCTCTACTTTACAGGAAATATCAATCCCTGGAACCTGGCTGGCTTGTCCATCTTAATATTTATTCTCTCAGTGTGAAGGTTTTGCAGCTTTCTGATGCAATGGTTGATTTTTGAGGCTGCTTCAGTGCATGAGCTTGCATTTCTGTTTAAGTCGCAGTTTTTGATTCGCTACTTATTCCACAACTTCAGAAATATAAATTATTATCCAATAAAATACATCAAAACTTGCAGTTTGGTTGGGAACAGTGTGCACTGACATTTGGTCACCTTGTCTTATAACAAACAGCCGTCATATCTTCTGTTTGGGCTGCTTTAGAGAAGAAAGTTCATACATTTCTTCATACATTTTTAGTTTTATACCTTATTTTATTTAAGAGGTTCTCATGTGGCACAAAAACTATTTTTGAAATGGCAGGAACAACAGATGGTGTCCATAAAATAATTTACTGCTCAGCAAACTTCTCAGACAGTAAAACAGTTTTGATGCATCAAAAGAAAAGATACATCTGATGCCTGAAGGTCTCAGCGTGTTTGGCATGAACACTAAGGCTGAGCTGAACAACGGCACCATTAATGTCTTTAAATGTCAGTTTGTTCCAGTTTTTAATAAAAATGTGTTTTCTTGCATCAGAGATGTTCTTTGATAACAGTCTTGGGTCATGAAGACGTTTGTCTGTTTCAGTTGCTTCTCAGCAGGCACTGTCAACATCTGCACACGGTTGTAAAACACAAGGGCAATGAAGATGGTGATAAAATAAATATGCATCCATCCATCCATCCATCCAGTTCTGGACACAGGTCTTGGGGGCAGCATTGAGCAGGGAGGACCAGACATCTCTCTCCAGAGCCACCTCTTCCAGCTCTTCTCGAGGACTGAGGTGTTTCTTAACCAGCCAAGAGACATTTGTGATTTTTGCATTGTAAGGCCCGGTCTGGCCTGGCACGGCCTGGACTGGCCGCAGTCGGTCTGCCCTTATTCCACCCTGGCCATGGTTGTGCTTGCTTTGAGTGGAGTGCCGCCCCGATGTGGGTAGGGATCATTTTATCAGACCAATGGAGGGAATGAGCAGTCGGATGACTCATCTGCTACGGAACCCCCCCTCCCCCCAAGCCAGAGAACCAATTAATGGCCAACAGTATGCTAACGTCATATTGGTCCCAGTAGCCTGGTCCATATGGAACCCCAAGTCGCTGGGTTCCATGAATCAGGATAGAAAAAGTCCATAATACCAAATGCAAAGATGTAGAACCCAGGAGGCGAGGCGGGGCCGGGTCAGGCCTTACAATGCAAAAATGGCAGTAGCCTCTCCAGTGCGTCCCAGGTCTACCTCAGTGTCTCCTAGTTGGACAAGCCCGGAACACAATCCTTAAGAGGCATCCAGGGTCCATCCTTACCAGATGCCTGAACCTCCTCGGCTGTCTCCTCTGGATGTGGAGGAGCAGCGGCTCTGCTCAGAGTCTCTCCGGGAAAAATAACTTCTGACCCTATCTCTAAGGGAGAATCCAGCTACCCTGCGGAGAAAACTCATTTAGACTAGGGATGTGCGATATGGCATAAAATTCATATACAATACGTATTGTGAAGGGTGGCGATAACGATATATATTGCGATGTTTTTGGTATAAAACTTACAATAGGAATGAAAAAAAAAGCATAGGGTGTCCTTTTGCCATAATTTATTTTGAAAACTGCTATACCACAAAATAATCTCTATTAAGAAAATTTCACTACTAGGTCCAGAGAGTTTTTAAATAATTAACAACTCAAGCATTAGGCTTCTTTCTTGTAGTGCAAAACAGTGCAAAATATATCTTGTGTAGTTTTAGCCATAAGTTTTAAACTAAAGAATATGTTGTTAACTCTTAACAGTTTCCAATATTGTCACTTAAGAAATGAACAGTAACAGAGCAGCATTTTACACTGAAAACACTTCACCCTCCAACCCTCTAGAGGGCGTCTCCTTCAGCTTTAAGGAGAGCTGACAAGGCAACCAGTTTCCTCTGTGGCTTTGACCAGAGGGTCTCGCAGTAAAATCACACAACACAGCGTTCTGTTCACAGATCAGAGGGCAGGTTTCTCTAAAGCTGACCAACGCTTACTTTAACTTTCGACCAAAAAAAAAAAACTTTCAACAGAACACAGCGTTTTGCGCATGCATCCGAATATGGCAACACTACGGCAAGCCGGACGTAGTTAGCTTATAGCTTCGCTACTTAGCACTCGAAGAAAATACTTTAACACCACTTACGCACAGTTTTCAACACAAAAAAGTAACGATTAACTCTGACAACTCTGATTGTACACTTCAACACCACTTATGCACAGTTTTAAACTAAAAAAAAAGTAAAGATTAAATCTGACAACTCTGATTTTGCGGTTAGCCGGTAGAAGACAGATCTCTATCGTAGGCTAAATTTCTATTGTTTCTACCGTGTACCGTTTATATCGCGCATCCCTAATTTAGACCTTCTGGATCCAGGATCTGGTTCTTTCAGAACTCTACCAGAGTTCATGACCTGAGGTGAGGGTAGGAATATAGACCAACCAGTAAATAGTGAGATTCTTTTAAAGCTCAGCTCCCTCTTCACCACAATGGACCGGCACAGGCTCCACAATACTGTGGAAGCTGCATCGATCAGTCTTTTGGTCCATTCTTCAATCACAGTGAACAAAACCCTCAAATACTGAAGTCCTGCACTTGAGGCAGAACTTCACTACCAACCGGGAGAGGGCAGTCTACATTTTTCCAGCCAATAATCCAAACTTTTATTTAGAAGTTCATAAAAAAATTCTTGAATTGGACGACTAAACTGTCCTTTTGTCCAGACTCCGACGTCTGTGGAGTCAGTTTCAGAGTTTTTACACCTGAGCTGCCGAGGATTGATACACCTACCACTACTCACCAATCATCACCCTCCTGCACCAGGACCCCCACTCCCACCTGCAGAGCAGCTGCTTTGGCTCATAGATTAGTGTCACTGACCTTAATGGCAGACAACTGAAGGCCCAATCTCAGAGCTCTGCATGAGAACGATTCACACACTGTGTGACACAGACCAGTGAAGGTGACACTGTGATGATGACTGGTGTGGGAATAAGAGACTGAGACACGTTACATTCTATTTTATTTCTAATCTACTAACTTTAGTCCAAAAATGCATCAGAAATTACCAGGTCTTGTTTCAAAGTTGATCTGCAGCTGCCTAAAATCTTATTTCCACCATTACAAGAACACAACTCATCGCCATCAACCTTCTGTTTTTACGCCTTTATACCAATAAAACAATGTGATTCTGTATGAACACAGTGGTGCCTCAGAGGGCGGAGATCCACAATGAGACAATTAAACCGACTGATCATTTTAACGTTCAATAATCTCCCACAAACATCAATCTCTGGGTCCTTTGTTCACATATGAAGCAACTTCTTCCTCACGCATCGATCACACTTTCATAGCTTTACCAAGAAATGATCTCTAAATGTTACCGTCCCAAATAAACAAACTAAAATCACTGAGGACTTCAGTAAAAATGAACAATAATGCAGAGCAAATATATAATTAATGTCTGTAGTGTCTAATGAACTGCTACTCTTCTAAAATTGTGGAGTGAAAAGAATGTGGTCGAATGTAGCTGGAAAGAATAAATAAAAGTTCTCATTATGCCCTGACCTATGACTGAGTTTAGGGACACGCTAAGAAAAAAAATTACATTACGAGAAAAAAGTCATAAAATTATGAGAATAAAGTCGTAATATTATGAGATACTACAAAAGAAGCAATAACTTCTAAATATGTGTGGTTGTTTCTTAGAAATAGTCATGGTCGTTTGCACAATCGTTTCAAAGTCCTGATACTAATAATAATCTGATGCTGTAATAATCTGACGCTGATGTGCTCACAGATTAAGTATTTCCTTATTTGTGAAACCAATACCAAAGTACAATTTAACAAGATGCTCAACATTCAATATTTTACCGCATTTGTAAGACTGCTTTTCAAGTCGGCGTTCTGATAATAATACAAGTTTATTCTGGGAATAATAGGAGTTTATTCTGAGAATAATAAGAGTTTATTCTGGGAATATTACAACTTTATTCTGGGAATATCATGAGTTTATTCTGGGAATATTATGAATCTATTCTGGGAATATTGCAACTTTATTCTGAGAATATCATGAGTTAGGAGCCAAGATGGTGTAGTGGTTAGGGCGTTTGACTTGGGACCCGAAGGACGCGGGTTCGCGTCCCGGCCACTACACACCTTGGGGTGTCTATGAGTGCACACCTATTTCTCCAGCTCCCCGAGCGCCTTCTATGGCTGCTCACTGCACCACCTGGTAGGTGGTTGGGTTAAATGCAGAGACGAATTTCGTCTGTGTATGGGAAACATACGCAGATGACAAGATTAGACAATTATTATTATTATTTATTCTGGGAATATTTTATTCTGGTAATGTTATGAATTTATTCTGGGAATATTGCAACTTTATTCTGGGAATATCATGAGTTTATTCTGGGAATATGAGTTTGTTCTGGAAACAATACAAGTTTATTCTGGGAATAACAAGAGTTTATTCTGGGAATATTATCATTTTATTCTGGGAATAGTATAACTTTATTCTGGGAATATTATGACTTTATTCTAAGAATATTATGACTTTAATCTGGGAATATCGTGAATTTATCCTGGGAATATCACAAGTTTATTATGGGAATATCATGAGTTTATTCTGGGAATAGAGTTTACTCTGGGAATATTATGACTTTATTCTGGGAATGTTATGACTTTAATCTGGGAATATTGTGACTTTATTCTGGGATTATCATTAGTTTATTCTGGGAATATGAGTTTATTCTAGGAATATGAGTTTATTCTGGAAATAATACACGTTTATTATGGGAATAATACAAGTTTATTCTGGAAATAATACAAGTTTATTCTGGGAATAAAATGTGTTTATTCTGGGAGTAATATGAGTTCATTCTTGTAATACTACGACTTTATTCTCGTACAACTTTATCCTCAATACTACAACTTTATTCTCGTAATTTTACAACTTTTTTCTCATAATGTAATTTTTTTGCTTAGTGTGCCCCTAATACTTCGCCGTACCACCCACATTACATATTATTGTTTAAAAAAAAAAACGAGATTTTCTACTGCGTTTGTTCCAACCAGCCACACAAACTGAGTGTCTGGGGAGAAAAACAAATGTTTTCTAAACAACTTTCCAAAGTGGAGTCTTAGCTTGCCTTTAGTTCTCTCTGCGAAGAGTCCTAGAAAAGCTGTTGTTGTATACAGCATGTGTGCTACATGGGGGACCCGGAGTGAAACAAGGTGAAACAACGAGCAGATGTGAAGGCCAGTCCCACCTTCTGGTCGTGACTGTAGGCCAAGGCCCAGTCCTCCTGGGTGGGGTGGAACAACAGGCTCAGGACGAAGAAAGACAGGCGGAACTTCTGGTAGCTGGCTCCCTCGTCTGTGCTGATGAGCACGCTGCTCTCAAACTCCGGGTCTGTCAGCACCATGATCTGAAGAGGGGGAGGACAGTGGGGGAGGAGAGGAGGACGGGTCGGAGGAGGTGGAGTGAAAAGGAGATGAGGAGACAGAAATAAGATGTTAGAGGCAGGAGCCACGCTGGTGCCTGAACGCTCAGCAGTTTGGCACAAACTGGGTTCACGTTTGGCAAACGGCTTCTGCTGAAGCTCTGTGGACGCGTCCGTGCACACGTCCGTGCACGCCGAGTTGAAAACTCATCACGTCTGTCCAAACGCACATCCAAACAAAGAGGGATGAATTTAAACATCTTGAATTCACTCTTCCTGATTCGTTCGAGCAGAGTCAGAGTCAGAGAGTCTTTATTGTCATTTGCACCGCATGTAGTACATGTGATGAAATGAGATTATGTACACAGGGTCCCAGTTACACCCAACAACAAAATGTAAGAGAAAAACAGTAATAACATCTAGGATATGAACTAAGAAAAACATCCAACTAGAAATACACTAAGCCCTAGAGTAATAGAAAAACGTCATTACAAACAGCAGCACGAACATGAGTCTTTATGAGCAGATGGTCACAGATGAACACAGCAACAAGAAAACAGATCAGCATCAGCATGATGTGATATTTCACAGTGATTATTCTTATTATTTATTTATTCATGAGTCTAACAGCCTCAGGGTAGAAGCTGTTCCTCAGTCTAGTGGTTCTACATTTGATGCTCCTCAACCTCCGTCCTGAGGGGAGTGGGGCAAAGAGTGTGTGTGCTGGGTGAGTGGGGTCTTTCATGATGCGGGTGGCTTTTTTCCTGCATCTCGAAGTGTAAATGTCTGTGTATATGTCTGATATTCCGGCTACTATTTAGCCGTTTTATCCTAATTATATCATTTTCATCTAATTCCATATCGTTGAGCTCATTTCAGCTCTTTTTGCTTCCTTCTGGTAGTTTGAGCTTCTTTCTGCATTTCAGCTATACTTTTCAGCCATCTTTTGTTAATTTCATCTTTTTTTAGCTAATTTCCAAATTTTGTGCCTTTGTAATAAATCAAGACTCCTACAAAATTTATGAATCTATGCTCTTGACTCCTACAAAATTTAACATCAACACATCATTGTGTGAATGTTTATGAAGCATCACACTATTGTGATCAGCTGGTTGGATTAAAAGTTGCGCACGAGTCTAAGCACGCGACGTGTTCTTGTGTTTCGTAGTTTGCACCATCAAGTTATCTGTTAGCATTCCCAGTTCTAATGCAAATCTTAATCTCGAATTTTGCAGCTCTGCAGGGTTCAAAGCTGTAATTTCATGCTCGGCTGTTTCTGCCGAAGCAGCTGAAGTCAGACCAGAAAACTGTATTTTCCAGTTAATGACGTTTAGAGTCTTTGTGTAAGCAGATTAAATGGTCACAGGAAGGTTTGCCTTTAATAAAGAAAAGCTGCTCAAATATATATTTGTTTTATGTTTTTTTTTTTTTTGGGGGGGGGGGTTCTTCTCTTCATGACTCTATGCTCTTGACTCCTACAAAATTAAACGTCAACACATCATTGTGTGAATGTTTATGAAGCATCACACTATTGTGATCAATTTTTCTTCCGTACATTCATCAGCATCTTTGTTGTTCCATCATTTTTGTGCTATTACAACAAATCATGAATCAAATCGTTCAGCTCTTTCAGGACAATCCTGCTATAGCTTTTGGTTTTGTTGCAAGTCTAGCTTTTTGAAATATTTAGCCTTTTCTTCCTCATTTTCCAATCTTCAGATCTTTGGATGTGTTTACAACATTTTACTGCTCCTTTCACATTTTGTTCTGCTTCAGCTTCTTTCAGCTTCCTTCTGCAAATTTAAATGTATGTCCAGCTACTTTCAGCTGATTTGTGCTCCTTTCATATCCTTTCTGCCAGCTAAAACATTCTTGTGCTCCTAACTTCTTTCTGCTAGTTTCAGCTCATTGTGTTCCTTTCAGCTCATTTCTGCAAGTTTCAGCATTTTCTGCAGCTTTTTTATTTTTTTTTCAGATAATTTCCACTTTTTTTAAAATACATTTCTGATACCTTTCAGCCTAATTTGGCAAACATGTCCTTTCTGTTCCTCAAGTTCGACGTCTGCGTCCTCCGCGGAAAATTCGCCTGAGGCTGAAATCGAGATCTCGTCCTCGTTCATCATGCCTCGAGTGTCAAATTTGACTGTTGAATCCACAATAGGCGACAGCACGTCAGGGCTGTCACCCCATTCGACTCGTGTGCTGTGGTGTAGAGCCATGTTCTCGAGCTCCAGCGTGGGAGTGAGGGGCTCAGGGGTGTCCGCGTCCGCTGGCACTGCTGGGGCACCCATGGCCTTGGCGACGAGGTCAACCCGGTGCTGCAGCACCGCATCCAGGATCTGGCTGCAGTGTGGGCAAAAGTCGGGCGCATCCAGTGCTGTTTTTGTGTCTAACGTTCCCAGGCAGACAGGACAGGCCTCATGGGTGTCCGTCGTTGCGAGGGAGAAACCGCATCCGCTAAGACAAGCGCGCAAAGTTGGGCTTGCCGTCCTGCTGGTTTTCCTTAGAAGTCTTGTCTTTCGCTTTCCTTTCTCTGAGGCATGTCCGAGATAAGGCGAGTGAGTCCTTCCAGAATCCTTTTTCTTTTAATTTGTTTAGATGTCTCCTCCGTCGTGTCGCTTTCGCTGGCTAGCCCGCTAAGAATTAGCAGGGGTAGCGGTTGTGACGCAGTTAGCGCCGTCGAGCGAAGCAGTCTGTGGAGAGAGGAGAAGAAAATACTTTGGGGTTAGAGAAAATGTGCCGGACTAGCTTTTGCTAGTCCAGCAGTACGCAGGAATAATTCTCTGTGCGCTCTGTGTGGACTTCTCTGTTGCTTCATCGCTCAACCAGAGGTGAGCTTGCTCCCTACACAGAGCGCACAGAGAATTATTCCTGCGTACTGCTGGACTAGCAAAAGCTAGTCCGGCACATTTTCTCTAACCCCAAAGTATTTTCTTCTCCTCTCTCCACAGACTGCTTCGCTCGACGGCGCTAACTGCGTCACAACCGCTACCCCTGCTAATTCTTAGCGGGCTAGCCAGCGAAAGCGACACGACGGAGGAGACATCTAAACAAATTAAAAGAAAAAGGATTCTGGAAGGACTCACTCGCCTTATCTCGGACATGCCTCAGAGAAAGGAAAGCGAAAGACAAGACTTCTAAGGAAAACCAGCAGGACGGCAAGCCCAACTTTGCGCGCTTGTCTTAGCGGATGCGGTTTCTCCCTCGCAACGACGGACACCCATGAGGCCTGTCCTGTCTGCCTGGGAACGTTAGACACAAAAACAGCACTGGATGCGCCCGACTTTTGCCCACACTGCAGCCAGATCCTGGATGCGGTGCTGCAGCACCGGGTTGACCTCGTCGCCAAGGCCATGGGTGCCCCAGCAGTGCCAGCGGACGCGGACACCCCTGAGCCCCTCACTCCCACGCTGGAGCTCGAGAACATGGCTCTACACCACAGCACACGAGTCGAATGGGGTGACAGCCCTGACGTGCTGTCGCCTATTGTGGATTCAACAGTCAAATTTGACACTCGAGGCATGATGAACGAGGACGAGATCTCGATTTCAGCCTCAGGCGAATTTTCCGCGGAGGACGCAGACGTCGAACTTGAGGAACAGGGAGAAGACCTCTCCCAGACCCCAGGACCTGTGCTCCCAGAAACTGACTTTTCCATCCCTGCTCTGTTCGACCTGTGCCACAGAGCAACGGACGCGCTGCACATCCCATGGCCAGAGCCTCCACCTCGTCAACAGGTCACGAGTGTGGCAGGAAATTATTTTTACTCAAAGCAGCAGGCCGCCACGAGGCAAAGGATGCCCGTGTTCCCGGACTTCCTCACAGAACTAACTCGCACCTGGCCTCAGCCCCGAGCTCCCATGCTCTTACCACTCTCACAGTTCCTCGATGTGGACAGGATGGATGAGGTGGGAATAGCCAACGTGTCTCAAATTGAAGACACGCTGGCGTCTCACCTGGCTCCCAAGTCATCCGGGACAAAACCAACTCTTCCCAGCAAAGCTTGTCGAGCCTTGGCTTCTCTTCTCAAGAAATGCTACAGAGCTTAGGGACTCGCGGCACGCGCCATGAACGCGTCCGTGTTGATGCAGGCTTACCTAGCTGAAAAACTGCAACAGCTCCAGGTAACAACGGACAAACAGGCTGCCGCCGACTTGCTGGATGAAGCCTGCAAGGCAACAGACTTCGTGCTCCGCATGATGGGGACAGCCGCTGTTACTCAATAATAATAATAATAATGAATTCAATTTATAACGCACTTTTCATTACTGAAAATCTCAAAGTGCTACACATATATTGAATGCTACACACATTCATAAACCGGTGGCGGCAGACTACCATGCAAGGTGCTTTCCAGTCCTACCGGGAGCAACTCAGGGTTAAGTGTCTTGCCCAAGGACACAACGACACATGGTGGGGGTCCCGGGAGTCGAACCGCCAACTTTCCGATCGGGAGACGACTGCCATTACCACTACACCACAGCCGTCCCTACACCAAGGCAGAGGTATGGCGGAAGTGGTCATCGCGATACGCCATCTGTGGATGACTTTAACGGATCTCCCCGAGCGACAAAAGGTGCCTTTTCTCCACCACTCAATAGAGCCGACGGGATTATTTGGAAAAGCTTTGGATCAGATTCAGACCAAGCTGGACCAAAGGCGCAAAAAGGCTGAAGCTCTCCAGGTGGGCATTCCCAGGAGAAGCTTCGCCCCACCAAGGGAGTCTGCTGGAGGCAGACCTACGTAACCTCGACACCGCTCGGCAATGCGTGCTTCACTGCAGAAGTGGCCGGCCTACGAGGATGAGCATCGGCAGAGACCACCGCCGGGCCAACCTCGTACTGAGCACGCATGGAGCAAAAACAGGTTCGTCCCCCGCCAGGCGGTCAGACACAAGGCCTCCTTGGCGAACCGGGACGACAGACAAAAACGTGCCTGATGAACCAGGTTCACGTCTTGACTTTACACAGTCACCCACCCAAGCGGTACGGGGAATTATCCGTTCATGTCCAGACTTTATTTGTAGCACGGTGCAAATGGTTGGTAACTCTGTTGCATGCACAAATCATGTTTTTCCTGCAGTGAGTGACATAAAATCAAACATGTCGTTACACTTAAGCACGAATAAAGCTAAAAAAACAGCTCCTCTCTGTTTTATTGACAAAAAAAAGTAACAAACACAAGTAACTTCAGCAGAACAAGTCCCTCTGGCCTGCCAGCCATCATAAAGGGAGGGGACCGTTTCCACCACCCCCTCCCTCACGGCTCACGGGGTATTAGCATAATCAATAAACCTCGGCAGAGTGCCTCTGCTCCGTCAGTAGAGGACGGGCACAGAGGCGTCCGTAAGCAGGTCCCCCACCCCTCATGGAGACAGGTGAGGGGGATCATGTCCTCTAGCCCCCGCTCCATTGTGAACGACGGGACGGCCAATACACTAACCAAGCAAACACGTGACAGCGTCTCAGGGAGATGCGCCGACAGAATCTAACGACGGGGGGGGGAGGGGCACGTCAGATACCCACAGGCGACCACTAGCTTCACATGTTCACAAAAGCAATTGTGTTCAGTCTGGTGTGTGTGTAAACAGATCAGAGCTGAATCAGATTCCTCTTCCTGTTATTCGAAGGGAACTGGGCTCCTTATCACCAAACAATTTAAAGTCTGCCAAACACAAAGAATCATCTCCACGTTCTCACGTTGCAGCTGTCCCTTTATTATTAATGAGTGACACGCAATGTCCAAGCAGTGATGCCGCAGCACGTGACCTTTCTCACTGTGCTGGTTCAGCTCTGCTCTCAAACAATATCCCCCCTACGGGTGAAACACAGACCCTGAATAGTTTGTCTGGTTCCAACGCTCTGGTAAGACCAAGGACCAGTAAACTGGACCCATCCAGGAAACAAATTGGGGTCAGAAGAGCTGGTCATTTACAAAACTTGCAGCTTCTCAGTTCCATGACCCAAAACAAGGAGAGAGAAAACAGACATTCTGCTCCTTTTCTGTCTAATAAAGACGACAGGTTGCATGTGCCCTTGATCACTCTCGACCAGAGCAGCCTGGTAGTACATCAACAAAAAGACCTTCTCCCAAACTTGGTTGACCTCCAAGGGGTCACGGCTTCCAGGGCCCCTGGAAGGGAACTGGATGCACCAACTGCTCTTCTTCAGGGTCAAACTATGTCACCAGAAGAAGTAGCCTCACCGCCTAGGCCGAGAACTGTTAAAAATTTCAGCTTGTTGGCAGAAAAGAACAAGTTGATGGCATCAGGCCTGCTGGAAAATGTGGTAAAAACCATACAAAATGCTCGTGCTGTATCAGCATAGTCCCTCTACGCACAGAAGTGGCATATTTTTGAAGCCTGATGCTCAGAAAGAAATATTATTTCTTACTCATGCGACCTGACTCAGCTCCTGATTTTCCTTCAGGATTTACTGGAAAAAGGTCGTTCTTTCTCAACGATTAAAGTTTTCCTATCAGCTATTTCAGCCTGTCACGAAGGCTGGGGACACAGGACACCTGGCACGTATCCAATCATAATAAGATTTATGAAGGACGTGCTTAGGACAAAACCACCCAACAGGATCCTGACCCCTGGTTGGGATCTTAGTCTGCTCTTGGGGGCTCTCTGTGATCTTCCATTCGAGCCACTGAGTGAGGTTAAGATAGACTTGTTATCTTATAAAACTGCTCTACTCTTGGCACTTTGCTCGGCGAAACGCGTGGGTGACCTCCATGTATTGTCTGTACATCCAATGTGTACCAGATTTGCCCCTGATGGGTCAAAGGTCACCCTAAGGCCTAATCCCGCATACACCCCCAAGGTCTTGACTTCGAACCACAGGAGTCTAGACTTTGATCTCTCTTCCTTCCCACCTGCTCCTGTACTCACTCAGGAACAGGAAAGGCTGAAGGCTCTCTGCCCCGTGAGAGCTTTATGCACTTACATGCAGAGAACAGCCGGATGGAGAAAAACAAATCAACTGTTTGTGTGCTTTGCAGCACCTGCTACCGGAAAGGCCCTATCAAAACATCACCTTTCACATTGGGTGACTGAGGCCATTAAAAGGGCGTACAGTAGCAAAGGTCAACAGGTGCCCTCTGGAGTGCACGCTCACTCCACTCGAGGCTTGGCCACTCCTGGTCATTGTTCAAGGGCGTACCAGTTGCAGACATCTGTGCTGCTGCGAACTGGAGCTCATTAAACACTTTTGCAAAGCATTACAGTTTGGATGTTACTGCGTGTGATGTCACTCAAGCTGTCCTTTCTAAAACATAGTAGAAAGTAGCCTTGAGATACCTACTGGTCAAGGGCAGACGTTCACACTAGCATGCATTTTACTGAGCATTTCAAGGGCGTGAATGAATTATGTTCCCATAACAAGTATGTTGCACCGAGAGACTGACCGATAAGGGAACTGAAAGTTATGCACCATAACTCATGTTCCCTGAAGGAAGGGAACGAGGTGCAACATATCTGGCCCTTTTCAATGTTGAAAGCTCAGTGAAGTGCAATTTTGGAGAAAGCTGGATGGGCGTCAATCGCTTAAATACCCAGAGGGCTGGGCCTCTGGTGCGACGTTGACGCCCTAGCCGTTTAGGCGTGATTGTATTCCTTCAGGTAATCATGCGGGGGTGCAATTCCCATAGCAAGTATGTTGCACCTCGTTCCCTTCCTTCAGGGAACATGAGTTTTGGTGCATAACTTTCAGTTTTACATCATGAACGGAATGCGGAATACGGCGGATGGACCGGTTTTACGTCGTAAACGTAGCAGCAGAGGAATACTGCACTGTACTATGAATGCGGTTTTACGTCGTAAGCGGAATACGGCGGATGGACAGGTTTTACGTCGTAAACATCGCAAATCAGCGGCGGAAAATATTGTACTGTACTGTACGCGGTGCAGCAGTGGAGGAATACTGTACTAACTGTACTGTGAATGCGGTTTTACATCGTAAACGGAATACGGCGGATGGACCGAGGACGGCGTCGCCAGCATCACAGTAGGCCATTCACTTTTTTTGCCCTTCATTATGGCTCCGAAACGTATGTGTTTTTTTTATAATTATGTAGGGTACTACTGTGTTAGGATAGGCTAAGTGCTTGGTAATACAGTACTGTACAGTACATGTATATGGTGTAGTATGTACTGTACGTATTTTCCGACTTACGTAGAAAATCGGTTTATGCCGCCGCATTTGAATGGATCTACATCGTAAGTCGAGAACTACCTACTTATCCATCCATCCATCATCTGCTGTTTGTTCTGGAGTCAGGTCACAGAGGCATCAGCTTGAGCAGGGAGGTGCAAACATCTCTTTCCACAGCCACCTCTTCCAGCTTTTCAAGAAAGAATCCAAGGAGTCCCCAGGACAGCTGAGAGACATAGTCTTTATAGCATGTCCTGGGTCTTCCCTGGGGTCTCTCCCCAGTTGAACATGCCCATAAAACTTTCCCAATATTCAGGATGCATCATTTTCAGATGACTAAACAACCTTAACTGGTTTCTCTCGATGTGGAGGAGCAGCGGCTCTACTTCGAGTCTCTCCTGAATAAGTTTCTCACCCTATCTCTAAGGGAGAGCCCAGCTCTCCTGCAGAGAAAACTTATTTTGACCTCTTGTATCCACTTTCGCTAAACCAGAAATTTTAAAATCTTGTTTATTTCCTGTCACTTTGGGTAATTCTGTAGGTAAACAAACAAATATGGTAGTTGGCATCCAGACACTAACTGTTGATGAAAGAAAACTTATTCAGATTAGTTTATTTTATTTTAGGATTTAGTTTTATAATCAGATTTTTGGGAGTTTGCAATGAGTGCCTTTAATAACCTACTGTTTGTCTCATAATTATACTGTACTTTTAATCATACATCTTACCTACCCTTCACAACAAGCCTCGCAGATGTTTTCAGATTGTCTACACAGAAAACAAAGGATCCAGTGTCTTCCACTGATAGATTAGAGATGGTGAGGCTGTGAACTTGTCCTTTGGCGCTCATACGGAAGTGATTCGTTGGCTTAAGCTGGATTCCGTTTCTGATCCACGTGCCTGGGACATTAGAATGGGAGAGCTCCACTTCAAAGGACGCCGTCTCTCTCTCTGTGGTTTTAATTTCAGTCAGCCCTCTCTTGACTGTGACTTTTCGAGCTGGGGGCAAGAAAGCACAAAAGACAGAAAAATAGCTAATGTTTGTCAGAACAGAGTCAGTTTAAGACCGAACAGAGGTGGTGTCCTTTTACTTTTGCATAATGGGCTTGGAATTTGTTCTGTAGTTAAACAATGCAAGCTGGCACACATCTACAAGCTGATTTTAGCCATTTGAGCACTGGGCTTCACACAAAAGCTCACTTTGAAACTGCCAAGTTTTTTCACTTATTCTAACGTAGATGTGCATTCCCAATGGAAAAAAAAAGTTTATTTTGGAAACCTGATGACAACAACCTTAGTTTTGAAGGCCATGGTGTAAATTTAGATGCAATGAGAGAAGATCCAAATTCATAGGATGTGCCAACAGCAGCTTGAAGTCCTAACTTTCCCCTTCCCACCCACCCTAGTGTTGAAAGACCAGCCTTTAATTCTCCCACTCGCATGTGGGCTGAGAAACACAAGCACAAAGAAAAACAAGGATAAGTGCAACTTAATTACTAAAAGATGTTTTATAGCGTGTCAAGCTTTCTACTTTCGAAATACGCTTGCTCATTTGGAAATTGCTCACCAAATCTAATTTTAAACTTGGAACTGATGTGTTGATATATAAACATGAAGTTTTGATCATGTCCTGATATAAGAAAACCCTGTTATGTGCGTCAGTTTGAGGTGTAAGAGCATCACATGTTGGTTAACATCATTTCCCAAATATAAGTGCCACTTTGGACTCCAGATACTCAAATGACCCCATCTCAGTTAATTGAGATTTGCACTTGCAAGCAGCAGTGGCAGAGGCTGGAGTTACTGGTAACAGCAGTAAACAAACAACAGGACATAGCGAGAACACTCACGCTCCACTCTGAGCTGGGCCTGCGTGCGGTCGTGAAGGGTTTCGCAGCTGTAGGTGCCCCGGTCAGACACGGCCAGAGTGTGGATGGTAAGGCTGTGTTTCCGTCCCTTGTGTTTCAGGGTATACTTGGCGCCAGGGTGGATCAGCACCCCTTGTCTCATCCACTGCACCTCTCCTGCATCTAGATTCACCTCCACCTCGAGAGTTGCCTCACTGTACTCCTCAGCCACAACTGGTGACATTTTCTTGGTGAACATCACCTGTTGCTCTTAAAAAAAATGTTAGGAATTGTTAGATAGCTCGATTTTTTATATTAACAATTTAGGCATTTATTTGTATAACACTACATGCATAAGCTAAGGTATAACATTTTTGCGTGTGTGTGTGTGCATGTATTCATTCCTTTGTGTTATTGGCAAAATATCTCATTAATTGAAAAAAATCATAATTGGCTGTACATTTACAACTGCTTAACCCTTGGAGTCAGCCCATTTAAAAAGGTTTATCACAGCTAATCAAACTTTCCCTACACAAAAATGGCTCCACCTGACTGAAATGTGCAAATATTTAGATAGAGTTTGGCTGGGAGTCATTACATACTCCAAGCTAGAGCTGACATTTCTAACCCGGGCCCGGCCCAGCCTGACCCGACCAAAAATGTGGGCCGAGTCAAAAGAATGTGCGGGATGGGTGGGCCAGGTCGGTGTCGGGCTTTTGATTGCACCAGTGGACACGCACGTCTGACTATCCAGTTTGGATTACCACCAGCCGCTTGCGGCTGTTTGATCGTTCACTGACCGGCCGGTTGAAAGAAGTAAAAAAGTCCAGACGGATCACTGCCAGCGACTCACCTGAAGCTTAACTGGACTCAGCCGCTGCGTCAGCAGATGCGCTCGGCCGACGACCATCAATAGCTATAATAACTAATATTATAATAACTATAATAATCCGCTGACCCTTGTTAATAAAACAGAAAATGTATACCTTTCTATCTTTGAAATACGTTTTTAAATCATATCAAACTGATTTGCTTATGAAAGCGGTAAAATTCAATTCAAAAATACTTTATTAATCCCAAAGGGAAAATAAATTGTTTATGATTTTGTTATTCTCGGATATGTTATTGAAAAAAAGCCAAATTTCAATTTCAATTTATTTTATTTTATTATTTTTTGGGGTTCGGGTCTGTTAACACAATTAGGTTTCGGGTTGGGCTCGGAAAATAATGATACGGGTTTGGTCCGGGCTGGGTCTGATTTTAATTTTTTTAAGGCCCGAATGCAACTCTACTCTAAGCCCTAATAGTTGTTTCATTATCGCCTGAGCTCACACTTCATCGTATTTTCAAGGTTTAACTAAAACTGTGGCATTAAAAGTATTGGGCAATATGCTTTCCTTCAAGAATTACTGGGCCTTTGTTCTTATTTCTGTTATGAAGCAAGACAAAAATAAATTCAGAGTTTGAAATGGACTAAAGAAAGTAAGTGAAGTGATGTGGCAAGTTCAAGAAAATTGTTTGCACATTTGCTTTATTACTGCAGAGCACAGCCCTTTGTGGAATCAAACTACTAATGTTCTTTTGATAAAAATTAATACTATGCTTTAATTCAAATGAATTTCACAAAAAATCAAGAACTCACCTTGAACCTGGAGTTCTGCTTCTGATACCAACCCCTCGGCTTCAGCCGTCACTCTGCCGCTATCTAAAACCATGCAGTTGTTGATGGAGAGCATATGGCACAGGCCATGGCTGGAAATGACCGCACGCTCATTCAGTGAAACCTTCTTGTCATTCAAGCGCCAGACCAGTTTAACGTCTGCTGGTGAAACGACGCACTTGAATGCTGCATCTTCCCCTTCACGGACAGTGATATTATGGAGCTCTGCTATGAACTCCACAACACGTTGAGCTGAAAAGTACATTCATTCAAATCAATTGCATTTTAAAATCAAGGTTAACATGGTACAATTGACACAAAACTGTGTTAAGTTTAGAAAATTAGGCCAACTTACTTTCTACAGAGACAGTGGCTGAGGTCCGGTCATCTGTGGATTCACAAGCATACTCCCCTACATCTTCATCCATGAGTTGGTGAATAGTCAGACTTCGCTCTCTACCTTGTGCCCGTATTGTGTGCCGGCGACATGGACTTATCTCCCTGCCATCTTTTAGCCACTGGACATCTCCTTTGAACTTGTTAATTTCACATTGCAATGTAATATTTTTACCCCTCTGAGACACCACGTTCTCCAGTTGTCTGGTGAACATTGCTTTCATTTCTAAGAAAGAATCACAATTTTAGTCATTTTAATGGTGTTATACATATAGAGTAACTGTTGACATATTATGAAATCCATTCTCTTACCTTTCACTATAAGACTGAAAAGCATTTCATCGGTGCCTATGTCACATACATAGTCTCCAGAATCTAACAGCTGCAGAGGATTAATGGTGAGCTTATGAGTTTTACCCTCACTGGAGATGTGAATGTTGTCCTTATTCAATAGCTGGCCATCTTTCATCCACCGAACATTGGCTCTTTCATGGCTTACAGCAGCGCATAATGTAACACTCTCATTTTCATAGGCTGACATGTTATTTTTTGTATTTTTATTCAAAAATGTGGCTGGCATGTCTGCAGGAAAAAAAAACAAAAGCTGTTTTCAAACTAATTTTTGGGGTAACACAAAACATAACACATACATAAACCAAAAAAGGAAAACTTGGATGTAATGTTACTTTTACCTTCTACTTTCACAATTGTTATCAACTTGTCATCAATGGCGTCACATATGTATTCTCCCGAGTCTGAAGGTTGAAGTCCAGAGAGAACAAGCTTCCTCACCACATCATAACTATCAATATTTATCCGATTGCCTGGATTGAGTATCTTGCCATTATGTAGCCACTTGACAGAGGCATTTGGTTGAGATACTTCACATTCCAGAACAAGATCATCTCCTGCTGCCATGACATGATGTTCTGGATTACCTGTATTTCCAATTATCTGCACAGGAGGCTCTGAAAATGAGATCCATTAACATTAATGTGTGCTTTAGGTGAATAAATTAACCAGATTTATAACTTGTGAATTGCCATTATGGTTACCTTTAACAGTTATATGAAAGACCATCTTATCATCCCCTGCGTCACAGGAATACTCCCCCGAGTCTTCCAGTCCAGCATTAAGAACAACCAAAGATCGGAAGACGTCTTGCTCTTCACAGCAGTATCTCTTAGTGTCATCAATAAGATGATTGTCTTTGTACCATTTGACTGAGGCGCTGGCTCTTGAGAGTTCACAAACTAAAATAATATCATCTGACACCAAAAACTGTCTTTCGGTCTTAGCCCCGGTTTTTCCAAGAATTTTTACGGGCAAGTCTGTAAATAAATAAAACAATAAGGCAATCTGAGGGGAATTATTTCGGGTGTGTCTGTTGTACAAAAAACTTTTTTCACAGCACTGTAAAGGGCCACAAAGCCTCCAAAGATGGTGGTTATTTCACACGTTTTACAAACAGTTATGAAAAGTGAGTACAAAATTGGTGGTTTAACTGATGCGGTGGAAGACCAGTATGAATAACTTAATGGGTCAAGAACTAAAGGTTAAATTGGTTAAAGCTGAACTAAGATGGAAAAACTTCAAATGCAAATGTTAGTTGCAACCTCCATATTTGTAAGGGTAAATAAACAATATCAGTAAGGTTGTTTCTCATTGGTCCTAAATGACAGTAGTTTATTTGGTTCCTTCTATGATACTTGAAAACACCACCACCTTACTGTACTGCATTAGAATGACATTGTATTTTGTCTTAATAACATGCTCTGTGTCAGGTTTTGGGAAACAAGGACATTTTGATGAAAAATGGACTACTGAATATACATGGACCGGAACATAAATTATTAGTCTTTTGGAGTGCTTCAACACAAGCAAATCTATTGAAAGAAACTATGCTTAAAATATCAATGTTTGGCACACTAAATATAAAGTGACCAAACAATTGCTGACCCCAGGCTCCAATGTTTGCAAGAGGAATTTGCTTTCCAAACTAGAGGACATAGAAATCTTGTGGAGAGTCTAGGCATCTGTAGTGCCAGTGGTCACTGGAGCATTCAGGGCAGTGTGGATCCAACAGATTCCTGGAACAACCTTAGAGATCTCTATCCAGAAAAGCACACCTCTTGGAACAGCTACCGTATGCTACTGGATAGTTACCCGAGGCCTCTAGAGGACTTGAGTTTGAAGGTCAAGCATGCAATTGATAGGGTGAGTGGACAGTATATTTTTGGGGGAGGTAGCTTAACACTTATGGTCAGCTTTTGTCACTTTGGAGTTTTATGGTAAAATAATTAAATATGTAAGTATTGTGAAATTATGTGTTCATGTAAAAGAAAACTTACCTTGCACATTCACATTAAAATGCATCACATCATCTTTTGCATCACACACGTATTGCCCACTGTCCTCCACTGTTAAAGACAGAATGGTTAATTGTCGCTTGATGCCATCCTCTAGGATTGTGATATTTCTGGAGTCTTCTACTTCCTCCCCATTTTTCTTCCAGGTGATTTCGGCATTGGATCTTGAAACCTCACAGTCTAAAAGCAGAGTCTCCCCAACTGCTTTCTCTACACTACTTGCCATCTTTCGTGGGCGTATGAAGCGAACAGGAGGTTCTGTGTATCAAAAGCAAATTAATTTAAAAGAGTGAAACATCAAAACATTTTAAATAAGCCCCATTTCTGTCTGTTTACCTGCTATGTTCACAAAAAATGTCACAGAATCGTCCCCTGTGTCACATACATATTCTGCTGAGTCTTTGACAGTTGTTTCTGGTATAATAAGTCTTCTGTAGACTCCATCCACTTCTAGAATAAGGTTGTCATTCTCTTCCACCTCGAGTCCATCTCGATACCAACGCACCACTGCATTGGGCCGTGAGATCTCACAACTCAGCACCATCCTTTCAGAGGTCTGCTGACACAGTTCCATTTGTGACTGACTTGGGGATAAAATTTGAACTGGAGGTTCTGGAAGGAGAGATTAAGACCTAGCATTATCTAATACCTTAACTTAGTTAAAAACATCAATTGGCTTCAAATTTATGATCTGCACTTTCTCAAATGGGCTAAGCAGCACAGTAAAAAGTGCAAGCAACAGAAAAACTAATTAATCCACATATTTTGAAAGCTGCATAATGTACTATAAGTATTTTGAAGAACTTGTGCAACAATAGACTATATGCCACAGACTTTTGTTCTAGCACTTCCGCATTCATGAGCCGGACCGCGCACTTCCGGTTAGCGGGAATGACACGAACATAAATGACTAAATACAATTAATAAAACATCTACATACACACCGATAATAACTCTATACACATATAAATCCATATAAATCTATGGCGACGTTCCCCCTACGGATGGCCGCGATAAATTGTCGCCCTAACCCCCCTCGGAATAGCTGTACCCACCGGTGGGCGGACACAACGGAACTCACTTGTAGTGCCAGTAGCACGCAGCCGCTTTCCGTTTCGGGTCATTGTCATGGTCTGCTACTAGGAGCTAACGCTAACAACAACGGCAGTGGATGGGAACCGGAAGTGTGGGATGTGTCCTATATTTTAACGGAGGTACGTCACACCTACCCGTGGCATATAGCCTATTGTTTCCAAAACTAAGAAAGTTCATGCTCAATAATCCAGGTATCAAATCTGACAATTCTCAATCAGGTAATCTGGACAGAAGAAACTGTCCAGATGACCTGATTGAGAATTATCAGAGATGTTTCCAAAACTGTTAGCAAAACTGGCCTTGGGTGTTGAGGCATGAACTGCAGTATTATAGTTTTTACAAAACTTGTCTATGCTTCAGTAAATTGGACCAACCTGTTTGGGCACCACACAGTATTACTCTGATATTTCATGGTCTCCAAAAATGTAAAAAATAAATAAAATCTTTCATAACTAATGCCTGTGGTCACAAATCATTTGATTTGCATTGGTGATAAAACCAGTAAATAAATATACTGATATGCTAAGCTGACATACAGATAGTTTCCTGTATAAAGTCACATTCGTATAGTTTCCTGTATAAACTCAATCATCTTACCTGTAATATTAAGGTGAAAGAATATTGAATCATCATTTGTATCGCAGACATATTCTCCAGAATCTTCGACTCTACTTGAAAGAATTGTGAGTCGTCGATATGGGCCTTCAAGCTTTAGCTTGATATTTTCAGACTCTTGAAGCTTCTGGCCATCTTTAAACCAGCTGACAACACCATTAGGACGAGACAGTTCACAGCTCAGAATAATTTCTTCGGGAACATGACGGTCAAGGTGGACATCCTCTTTGGGGTAGACTATCGTAACAGGAGGCTCTTTGGAGAGAAAAATAAAAATAAAACAAGTCATTGAAGCATAATTTACACGCTACTATCAAAATCCAGACGATTTAAAATAATGTATGCTGTTGTAGGTCTTACATTACCTCTTATGTTAACCTTGAAGATTAAAATGTTGTCTCCTACACGACATGTGTATGTGCCTGCGTCAGACAGTTGGGCTGAACGTATAGTCAGATTTCTTTCAGTTCCTTTTGCATATATCGTAATGTCATTGTTTGATTGTATTTCCATTCCATCTTTGTACCACTGAACAACACCATCAGCTCTTGATACGTGACATGGCAAAACCAACTGCTCTTGTTCCACAGCACTGTGAAAAAGGTCCTTCTCCGAGACATCAGCAAATGTTACCGGCACTGCTGTGGAAAACAGTACACAAAAGATGTAAGACGCTGCTTGAATTCGAAACAATATTTCTGCTCATGCGGGTAGCAGCTGTAAGGTCAGATTTACTCAGCCCAGACATGCTGATCTCAAGACTTGCTATTTACGAAACTGCTCATCTCAGATGCTATATTAATGAGTGAATGTTAATCCTTCTTCTAAGCAAACTGAAAAATTAATTTGAAGCAATGCAAATATGTAATGCCTTGACCACATGAGTTGTTACAACATTGAAGCACATATTAATTTTGAAGGACTGTTGCTAAAAGAAGCAGGTACACAAAAGGCAGTTTTAATCAAACTAAAACACTTAGAAGAAAATCAGCTAGGATGTATGGCAATGATTGGGATTTACTTTCTTCGGTATTAGAGGCCATGAAGGTGTGCACGAATGACAAAGGAAATTAGGTTGCCAAGAAAAAGCTTAGCATATCACCTTTCACCTCCCCAGAGATATCGCTGAGATCTAAATCATCATCAGATTTACAATCATACACCTCAGAGTATGAAGATGTGGTCAAGTCCATGACCGGCATTCCGTCATTTGCCTTTGATTCAACCTTTATATCCGATTCTGGCAAGAGTTTTTTCCCAACCTCATTGCAGGCTTGGATTAGGGGGTCTGGGATCTCACATTGCAGTTTGATCAGACTGCCTGCTTCAAAAGAACTGCTCCTCTCAGCCTCTGGAACAGCTGAGAATTAAACCCACACTATAGGACTTTCATTTGATTAAGCAGTAACCAGATAGTTATCAGACTTGATGGATTAGGTTGGGCTAAGTAATGCATTTGGGTTTTCTTGGTAAAGGGTAAAACATACAAGAACACACAAATCAAGGTTTGTTCATAAGCAGACTGAAAATTTGTTTTTCATTTACCCTTGTATTTATACAGGTAGTCTCATTGAGCCACAAGAACTCATTTTCAAGAGAGACCTGTTTAGTGAGCAGATGGTGGGGGTTAAGGGCCTTGCTCAGGGGCCCAGGGTGGGGCGAATGAGGGTGCAGGCAGGTGTGGGTGTTTCACCTTTTTCCACCCACATTTTTTGATGTTGTCGGTTCCGGGGCTTGAACCAGCAATCTTCCAGGCCCACCGTCTCAAACCACTGTACCACCACTCCCCCGAAATAAATAAAAATTATGAATACCCAAAAAGCTATCACCAACATGTTAGTGTGTAGTTCTTAAATGACACACATTGCCACAGAGCACACTTAAAATAAGTTGTAGGTTAGTTCATTTTTTTTTTAAAAAAAAGTTTGTTTAAAGTTCAAGTCTAGTTAAGTCAAAACATCAAGTTGGCATCCTTACAACGACAAATAGGCATAAAAATATTCTGACATGCTTGTCTTCATATGCAGGCTCCATTATAGGGTTGCATTCTTTCAACTATTCAGACCATAGACTGTGTATTTCTAGTACCTTTGGCCAAAATCCTAAAGTTGAAGCCAGAATGAGACCAGCACAAGTTTATGTCCCACCCTTTCCATGTAAGAGAACAGCCCATCAAATCCAAAATATACCTAGTTTTTTTTAAGGTGTTTACTTTTGTTTATTCACACATATTTTACCTTAAACCTGGCATAAGCTGATGTGTCCTTTTGGCTTCTGTTCCAGCAACAATAGAAGGATTCAAACAAACAGATCCTTGTTCACACCCCCACAAAAAAGATTGATTTATCTTTATTCACGTTCATATCTTGTGAAAACTGCCAATTCAATTTTTTGACACATCAAATATTTATCTGCCCTCAAAACTCAACTTAAAACGTACCCTTTCATAAAAGCCCAAGGTAGCATTTAATATTTTTTAACATTTGGGTGCATTTTTTATGTTTTAAACACCCTTGTGACCTAACTTCTTTTAATACATTTTGTAAGTTTGTTATATTGCTATATTAAACAATATAATTTATATAAGAAACTAAAATATGTGCTGTCTTCACTAGCTATAGCTTTTAGCCTAGCCAAGGTAATGTTTGTTGCTAGAAAAAAATCAATATGCACAGACAAGCTTGTTGAAGTATAACAATTATTAGTTGAAAACCCAAATCATTGGCTAACCAACACTGCAAAGCATTGATTACTTGTTCACTATCAACTCCTGTCAGATTTTACACATGCTAAATTGTGAACAACTTCTGATTATAGCCTGAAAGCTGAGGATTTGTATTAATTTTATTTAGAAATGTACAAAACACAGCAACACAACACTGCTGCTGCTTAAGTTGTAACATTTTTAAATACCTAAAAGTTTAATTGGGTTTTCTTATTGTAAGTACACCATTAATTATTAGTCCTGGTTAAATAATGTTTTATTTTAGATTGGTCCAATAGCCAAGCATTAAGTCATAGTTAGTAGTTCAGACAGAGCTCAGAATATTTAAATCACCTGCAACATCCACCTTGAATTGTATACGATCATCTGCGCTCTCACAGTTGTACAACCCAGAGTGCCTGACCTCTGCTGATTTAATAACCAGTGCTCTCTGTGTTTCATTTGTGTGGATTTCATATTCACTTGTTGGCAACGACTGTTCTCCATTTTTGGACCAACAGACTTGAGCATGTGGCTCTGAGACTTCACACTGCAGCTTAATTGGACAGCCTGCTTCCACAATTTTGTTTCTTGCAACCTCTGGCAGCACTGAAAACCTCACAGGGGTAGCTGTGGATTGCATAAAATTTAAAGAGCATGTTCAGCTCACATTTTAGCCCGAAAAAAATGTGCTGTACACATCAAAGTTTAGGTTTGACCATTTCAGCATGAACCACACTGGGAGATACAGTTTCATAAAGCATGTCTAAGTTCTCCGCTGAGGAAGTTGTTTTGTAGCAGCTTGGAAAAGCATGCAACTATTTGTGCTTATATAAATGGATGATCAAATGTTTTTGCTCTTAAAAATTAATGCAAGCAATTCACCTTCAATGTCCACATGAAAGGCCACAACATCATCAGCGAGGCTACAGCTGTAGAGACCAGCGTCAGAGGTTTTAGCCGAATGAATTATTAACTTTCTGAGGTTGCCGTCTCTTTTCATATCAAGGCCCGTTTTTGAAAAAAGCTCCATTCTATCTTTAAACCAGGAAACTTGGGCTGCATTGTCTAAAACCTGACACTGTAGGATAACTGGAAGACCAATTCTAATAATCTTGTGTTTTTCTGCAAGTGGGATTGCCATGATCTTTGGTGATTGGCCTAAGAAAGAAGGACAACAAGGGAATAAATAGATAAAAAAAGGATTTCACTAGCAGTGCACTAAACACACTTTCCAGCCAGTCATTCCACTTTTCCAAACTCATTCAGAACATGGTACATTTTTACCACTCAAAGAGGAAAAAAAGAAATCTGGAAGGTAACCTTGAGAAGAGACCATGAACAAGAATAAATCACCTTTAATGTCCACCTTAAAGGTAATGGTGTCATCTGATGTTGAGCATTCATAGATACCAGCATGCTTTCTTTCAGTTGAGGGGATGAGTAAGTTTCTTGACAGACCATCTGTCTGAATTTCCACATTGCTCTGAGGCAGGAGTTTGATGCCATCCTTATACCAATCAACATGAGTTGAAGGTGCATGAGAGAGTTCACAGTTGAGAACAAGAGGTTTGCCTTCCTGGATGAACTTGTTCCTCTCATTTTCTTGGAGCTCTGAGAACTTCACAGGTGGTGCTATAGGTTTTGGACATCATAAAAAAGAATGACAAGAAACTTCATAAACGAAGTACCGGTAATGACATAACTGTGATAGGCTGGACAATAGCTGTGGTTTGAGAGCTTCAAAATTGGACCTTTAAGTCTATTAACACAGCAAGCCAAAGATGAAGAAAGCTTAGACAACTGGTACGGTTTACAACACAGACAACATACACAGCAACAGACATTAAAAAAACACAGACAAAAGAGAGAAAAACCAAGAAGCAAGTACGTGACACTAATGTCAAAACTTAAACAGTATTGTTGATCAACACAAGGGTAGGATAAGTTGGTAAGATGCAAGCCAAAGATGAAGAAAGCTTTGATAAATGGTACGGTTTACAACACAAACAACATACACAGCAACAGACATAAATAAACAGACAAAAGAGAGAAAAACCAAGAAGCAAGTATGTGACACTAATGTCAAAGGTTACAGTATTGTAGACCAAGACAAGGGTAGGATAAGTTGGTAAGATGCAAATAAGTTTGAAGTGTTTAAATGTAGAGGAAATGTATTTGTTAGTCCTATCATTAAAATGAATTAGAATATATGACTTAGATGCAGCATGAAAAAACTTAGTGTGCGTTGTACTAGAAATGTTACATACAAGATCAGCGACTACGCTATTTTCCGTTACATGATCAAACACAGTTAACTGTTATTAGCTGTTAGTGCTCTGCAAGACACGAAACGTGCTAAAGTTTCCGAACATCACCTTTTACATCCACAGAGAACTGGATGTCATCATCCTTTGACTCACACTTGTACACATCCATATGAGTTTGTTCAGCAGATGGCATTACCAGACTTCTCAGATTCTCCTGTGATTGGATGCCTACTTCATTTTCTGGCAGGAGCTCTGCTTCATCCTTGTGCCAACTCACTTGTCCACTGTGGGCTGACAGCTCACACTGCAGAGCTATGGGAGAGGCAGCCATTACTGTCTTATTTCGGTCAGCCTCATATACAGCTGAAAATGTCAAAACTACAAGATTTAGTGTGCAATAGAAACAATCAATAAAAAATGTGCAGTTTTGAACCAATAAAAAAAACGTAATCCTTGAAATTCCAGCATTTGACATTTTCAGCATATCTGTAGCACTTTATAGCACATTTTAGTTTTCAGATGGTAACTATAGACTGACAGTTTGGTAACTGAATTATATTACCTAAATTTTACATGTTTTTTATTAAGTAGTGGTAACTTTAACACTCACTGACAAATAAAGTTAAAGCTCCCTGACATCATCTTTTAACTTTCCATAAAATGGCACAACATATATATATATATTAAGATTGACCTCTGATCGTTTTTGCTAAAACAATGTGAAATTAATGAAAATTCCTCTCCAAAATAGTTTAAAATTAGCGCCGTTTTTTTACACGGTAAATTCGGGTTTTTCCGGTCACGTGATTGTGACGTCAGATACAGATCTCTGCTCCAACGGCACATTTAATACAATGGAGAAAGATACAAACGCATCCGTCGAATTTAGCCATTTAAAACTTTAGATTTTAGCGATTTGGCTTCAGTTCGTGAAGAAGAAGTTATTTTGAGTGATAAACAACAAACAGCAAGGTTTCTTTTGTCCGTGTTGCTTTTTTTTCAGGAGAGGTTTCACATACATGAAGTGAGCACCAGATGTCAGCAAAGCAGAGCAATCTACAGTGCTCTGTAAGAGTTATCACGATAGCTTTGCTGACATCTGGTGCTCACTTCATGTATGTGAAACCTCTCCTGAAAAAAAAAGCAACACGGACAAAAGAAACCTTGCTGTTTGTTGTTTATCACTCAAAATAACTTCTTCTTCACGAACTGAAGCCAAATCGCTAAAATCTAAAGTTTTAAATGGCTAAATTCGACGGATGCGTTTGTATCTTTCTCCATTGTATTAAATGTGCCGTTGGAGCAGAGATCTGTATCTGACGTCACAATCACGTGACCGGAAAAACCCGAATTTACCGTGTAAAAAAACGGCGCTAATTTTAAACTATTTTGGAGAGGAATTTTCATTAATTTCACATTGTTTTAGCAAAAACGATCAGAGGTCAATCTTAATATATATATATATATATATATGTTGTGCCATTTTATGGAAAGTTAAAAGATGATGTCAGGGGAGCTTTAAACACTTGTATACCAGATGGCACCAGAAAACATAGTTGGCAGGGCGTTGGCAGGTTATCTAACAATCAGTCAAAAACAGTTTGGAGAGGTCACCAGACTCAGAGGATGGCTAACAAACATTATACAGTATTACCAGTACAGTAGTTGACTGCATTTGATATGAGCCACATTGTACATTTTGCAAGATGTTAGTCGTATCATGCAACTGCCTAGCATGTGAGCATACATATGCCATTTTGAAAGAAATGTGTCTATGAGGGCACCCATACATATCCTGAAGGCTCTTGCCACTCAATACACTACACCCATGGAGGATTGTTGTGTTGTGCACCAAGCACTTCAGAACTCAAGGACATCTGCCCCACGTCTTGATCACTGGCATTAACACAATTACCAGTTCACTGTACCAACCATAGGTTGTTATCAACACCAGTGCAGGAATGGCTCTGACAGTCAAATGTGCATATGGTGAGTCCAATGGGAGAAGATGATTTCTGCCAATGTTGTGTAATGATACACTGGCATTGCTTATGGTTTTGTGGTGTTGGGAACTAGGTATGACTTAAGGTCAGGGTGGCATGGCAGAACAGTGGTAAGAGCTCTTGCCTCTCAGCGGTTGCAGGATCACCTTTCTGGGAGATGTTTGCCTTTTCTCTCTGTGCATGCCTGGATTTTCTACGGGTACTCTGTTTTTTCCCCACAGACCAAACACATTCATGTTAGGTTAACTATAATTTGTCCCCTAAGTGTGAGTGAGAGCTTGAATTGTTGTATGTCTTGTTTGTTTTTGTGTGGCCCTGTGATGAACTTGTAACCTATTTAGAGTGTACCCTACACATCTCCCACACAATGACTGATAGAGATAGGCACCAGCATCTTGTGACCCAGAAAGGAGATGAACTTCAGGTCACCCCTGATAGTGATTTGAGTGAGTCTTAAGCACAGTCCTACTTTGGTGATGGAATCAAATCTTATGTCAACTTTGACTATAGCGCTCTGCCAGATCTCAAGGGCCAGTTACAAACGTTGTGAGCTGATTCACAATTAAGGAGGACACAATATATGTATGGCTCTATTCATCACTGAATTGGGACTTGTAACCAGGACAGAGGGAGTATCACAGCCTAATAACAAGGGACCAGCAGTATGCCAGTATCACCAGCCCATTACTGATTTAATCTGATTAACACAACACATAGTTTTGTTTCATTTTCACCACTCTGTCTGGGTGTCAGATTTATTTTTTGTCAGTGAGTGTAATACATTTCAGTGCTATACAGTAGTATGATGGCTATTATATGACTCCCATATGATAATGACTTCTTCATCAGCATTAAATATGGCAATAATTTAATATTAAAAATTACTACAAGTAGTAGTAGTACTACTACAAGTCCTAAAATGTATTTTTTCAATTGTCTTATTGCTAAGTTATGAACCAGTGATATAATGGTAAAAATAGGGGTGTAAATTGTTGTCCAAAGATAACTGAAATTTGTTCAGACTATTGTTTTCTTCTTTTACTACACCAAATTAATTTAACACTGACTTAACTTGTTCGAATGCATGTTCAATACAGTAATCCAGGTAGATAAATCTAAAAATGTTGAGTCAGGTCCTTTGGATGGGTTCTTCTTTGTTGAGATGTTTCATCTTTTATCAAAAAGACTTATTCGGTCTGAGGAGCTGCATCAAACTCAGTCTTATAAGCACCTTCTCATAATGGCACATCCAGTTTGCTGGTGACAGTTATAACTAGTTTTTCACATGCAACAGAAGCCATCAGGGCACTAACGGTCGCTTATTGGGTTGATGGTCATCCCTTTGCATGTGAACAACCAGTTTTGACTGTCACCAGCAAACTGGTTGATCCACTATGAGAAGGTGCTTCTTATAAGACAGTTTGTTGCAGCTCATCAGACTGAAGAAGTGATGAAAAACCTCATGAAAAGACCTCACTCATCCAGCACACTCACTCTTTGCCCCACTCCCCTCAGGACGGAGGTTGAGGAGCATCAAGTGTAGAACCACTAGACTGAGGAACAGCTTCTACCCTGAGGCTGTTAGACTCATGAATAAATAAAAATAAAATAAAAAAATAAACACTGCAAAATATCACATCATACTGATGCTGATCTGTTTTCTTGTTGCTGTATTCATCTGTGTTCATCTGTGACCATCTGCTCATGCAGACTCATGTTCGTGCTGCTGTTTATTCCCACTATATTAGGCTTAGTGTATTACTAGTTGATGCTTTTCTTAGTTAGTTCTAGATGTTATTACTGTTTTTCTCTTTCATTTGTTGTTGGATGTAACTGGGACCTCGTGTACATAATCTCGTTTTCATCTCATGTACCACATGCGGTGCAAATGACAATAAAGACTCTCTGACTCTCTGACTCTGACTCTGAAACATTTCAGCAAAGAAGAACCAGCTCAGAGGACCTGACTCAGCCTTTTTAGATTGACTAAAATTAATTTGGAAAACAAAGCAGAAATGGTTTGTGTCACCTTTGACATCCACGTGAAACTGCACTGCATCATTTGCTGTCTTGCAGTTGTAAGTCCCTGCATGAGACAGCATCACTGACTGCACAGCAAGTATTCGTCTTGAGCCTTCTTCCAGCATGTCTTGCCCAGGAGCTTCAAGAAGATTGATTCCATCTTTCAACCAAGTTACGCGAGCATTTGGATCTGATACCTCACATTCTAGCCATAAGGATTTGCCAACTTCAACAGACTTGTTCCTGTCAGCCTCCTGAAGAGTTGTTATTCTCACAGGTGGAGTTGGGGATGCTTGAGGTAACATCAAGAGAAAGATCACAATTACTGCCTACAACAAATCAATGCTTTAAAAACATAAACAAAACTGCAAAACAAGGTTAGTCATGCCAAAAATAATCTTACTGTAAAAGTCATAAAGTGTTCTTTGGTATTAGTAAGTTTAACAAGATGTCTATTTGGTTAGATTTGAGATAACTAGGCATTCCGATTAGAATTTAATACTAAAATACTGTGTATACAAATGTTTTCTCTACTGGTAATGTTCTTTCCATACCACTCAAGCTCAGTTTTGCTTTTACAACTACAGGAAATTCTTTTTTTAGTATGAACAAAATCAAGCGAGTAAATAGTCAACATGTTTTAAATGTCAACGAGTGCAAAAAGCAACCTATTCATCTTACACAAGGTCAACATTATGTCCATCTATTTTTTGTAATGCTAACCATTTAAATCACCTTTAACAGCCACCTTATTTGAATTGACACTGTCACTCCAATGACTGTCAGTTGTACTTGACAAATACATTTCATCAGATTGCAATGCAGATATCCTCTTGGTGTAGTTAAAGTCTGCAAAGTTAGTAGATAATCGTTGTCCACAGTGGCCAGTGCTGTCCTCTTGGTCTTGTGCAGTTTCTTTGGTGTGAAGACAGTCTTCTAGATCAGTTGCTTCCTGACTTGACTGATGCAGTAGCACTGAAAGATTAGGTCCTCTTCGTCCTGCATTATATTGATCATCCCATTTGGAAAATGCTGGCAAGTTGGAATGCTCTGTTTGGAAGGTTTCTATTTCCTTAGTTTTTGACAAGTCCAATGAAGCAGAGTTGGCAAAGTCACAAAATTTCTCTGGCAAAACGGGTGGTTTCTGCAAGGGTATGTTTAAGTCTTCTGTTTGGTCAGTCACAGTCCTTAAAGATTTGCAGGATCGCACAAAGAGGACACCTCCAGACTGTGAACAATCTTGAAGTCTCTCTGAAAGTTCATCTGACATCTGAGTGGGAATCAAGTGACTATCTGATTGCACTGTAGCAGTATGTAAGAATTCGGAAGACTTGTCTAATTTACACAACTTGTTTGGTCGGAAGGGTGAACTCTGTAATTGGTTAGGCTTTTGCAAAGACTGAGTATTGGGTGTTGGTTGGAGGTTACCTGGTTTTAACTGCACAGTTGGGATCTTCATAGAGTTTTGTACCTGCTGCTCTGGTTGAACAGGTACCTTGGAAGTACATTTTTCAGATTCAAGTTCATTTTGTAAAGAATCACAGCACTCATCTTTCTGTCCAAATGTCTCCAATGAATTGTGATGTTCTTCAGATGGGATTTGTTTTGGCTGTATATAGCACATACATTCCTCACCTTTTGTCTTCATTGTTTCTTTAGTATGATGTTGAACGTTGGGCAGAATTGTTGTTGACATATTAGTGTGAGAGCAAAATATAGATTGGGCCTTTATCATTTGTTGGTTGTCATAGAGCTCCATTGGTTGTTTCTTTCCAGTACAATCAGCTACACAATGTATGACTGACTGAGGAGTTATCTCATCCACAGTAAGGTTTTTGCACGTATCTTCCCCTTTGTTTGTAGAGATGACAGAATAGATTTTTGAGGACTTCTGGGCAGCTTGATCAGAGTGAGCCTCTTCGGTGGACTTGTTCTTTTCTTGGTCAGGGGAGCACCATGGCGATGTAGCTATAAGCATTGTGATGTACACAGAAAAAGGTTTTCAGTTGTTGGTTTCTCAATACTTCCTTCCACAACATATTTTACAGCAGTGGTGGTTAGCATGGAGTTATGGGATAATCCATTGCAAAGACAAACAAGAAGGTCGACCAGGACTGGTCTGAAAGTATGCTTTACTATATCTCCCTTAAAATTATTCCTTGTGTCGTACCATCAATCTGTGCACTAATCTCTTTGAACTTAGAACGTGCATGTTTACGTCTCTTAGATAAGACTGTTGTCATTGCAACGGGAAAAAGTTCAGGGCAGAAATGTGAATGAGGGTATCTGGAGATGAACAGAACAAGATGGACTTTAAGAGTTGCAGGTTGTAAGCAAAGATGACGGTTAAAATGAAGAGTGATTTGACAAACACAACATGTATGTTAGTATGACCAGCAGCTAAACATCTACCAAACAACCACGTGTGTAAGAGCCAAAAACAAAATCAGCAGTAAAATGACTTGAGGTCATGGATAACAGAGACATAAAAAGCATTTTTTTAAAGAACGTACACAAAATTACAGATGGTTCAGATGATTGAGCTAACAGTGAGATACACCACTTTTGTTAGTGGCATTTATGGGCTGGGTTAAGATGGATGATTGATTTTGAAATATCAAATCACCTTTGACATCCATAGTGAATTGGGCTGATGCATCAGTTACCTCATCAATCTCATCACGACCGTGACACAGTCCGGCTGTTTGGACAAAGCCAAAGAGAAGACAGTAAGCTGGATGATTGTGTCACGCATGTAACTAACTTTCTGAGACGTAAATGTGCAGGTACAATGAATAACAACACCTTTTATGTTGTCATGTAACTCTGCATCATTCGATGTGTTACAGCTAAACTTGCCGTCATCAGACAAGAATGCTGACTGGAGGGGAAAGACCTGGCTGTCTTCTCTATTGTCAGCTTCCCTTTTTGGATACACTGGGGTTCCGTCTTTGTACCAGCAAGCTTTTGCAATAGGATCTGAAATCTCAAACTGCTGAACAATATGGCAGTGTGCTTCAGGTGAAATGGCCTTCTTGTCAGAATCAAGTAGACATGTTGGAGGTGGCACTACAAACAATCATTGAGGGATTATTTCAGTGCGTGTCTCATAAATTTGGATACAAGCAAGAAAAGCATTCACAAATTTGCACGTAAAGATAGAACTAGAAGCCACAAAAAACAAGCCACAAACATAACTGATAACACATTTGCAAATGAAAGAAAATCACCTTGATTTTTCACTAACAACTTGGCAACATCATCTGCTGTTGCACAATAGTATGCTCCAGAGTTTGAAGGATGAGATGCTTCAATAACAAGAGTCTCCTTGATAGCTCCTATTTCAAGATCAAGTTCTCTATTTGAACAGGGTTCTGATTCGCTCTTCTGCAACACCTGGACAGCAGGGTCTGTGGTTTCATTGGCTGGTTCAGACGGGAAGGTTGCTTCAAGTGACTGCCTCTCCAATGCCTCCAGTGAGGGAGAATAGGTTGGTGCTAAAAATAATGATTCAAAATATAACTGAACTGGACAGATATAGAACTATGCCCTCAAGAAAGACCGAGCCTTCCAAAACAGGTTAAAAAGCTTCATATCTCAAAAATAACTGAAAAATGCTTCGTTGTGTTACATATTATTTAAATACCTTTCTTTAATTTTAACAGATATTAATTTTACTATACTTTCACATACTGTAGACAGACCCTCTTACAAACCACTGCTTACACACATACCAAATATGCACAGCTATCATTAGTGTCAGTGTCCACAGCTTGAGCATTTGCTCTAAAACAAACAATTTGAATCAAAATATCACCTTTAATAGTCTTAGAGAAGTGGATACTGTCATCAAAGGTTTCACAACTGTATAGCTCTGGCTGCAAGAGCTCGGCAGATGGGGTAATGTGTCCTGTTGTGAGGTCATTGCTCTTTATATCCCAACCCTTTGGTGGGCAGAGCCTTGTATCATCTTTATACCAGCAGGCTACGACAGTGGAGTCTGCAACCTTACACTCCAGCCTCAAAGGTTTGCCCACTTCAAGTGACTCCGCTCTCTCAGCATCAAAGATAGGAGAACGTGTCACAGGTAGAGCTAGCATTGGAAATTAAGCACAACTAAATAAACCCAAGGCTGTGAAAATATATACCTTTCAAAGATATAACTGCCAAGCAGAAGATTAGAAAAAGTGCTTTGGCGTCTTTCAGTTCAGAAATAGCCACAGTGATCACAAAGAAAGAACAAACAAACAGATCTTTAAAACTATTATGTGCATAAAGAAGCCCATCAAACCACATTGTTTAAGCAGGGATCATTAGTGGCACCTATAAAGAGGGAGCTGGGTTACTGGCTCAAGATAGAAAGTGTAAATTCACCTTTGATCTCCACTTGAAATTCCACAGAGTCGTCCTGTGTGGTACATCTGTACAAGCCAGAGTGGCACAGCTCTGCAGACTGAACAACTACTGTCCTTGTGTTGCCCACTGCATGGATTTCTAATTCAGAGTTTGAAATGAGCTGCATTTCATCCTTGTACCAGCAAACCTGGGCTTCAGGGTTCAAGACCTCACACTGGAGAACTACAGGACAGCCAGCTTCGATCAACTTGATCTTCATGTCTTCAGGAAGAGCTGAGAACTTCATAGGTGGAGCTACAGATATGTTTAGAATTCATATCAATCTTGAGTAAACCTCATGTTGGCTATGTAGATAGATTATTCATGTTTACTGATTACTAAATTTTTAACATGCTGTAAAAACATGAACAGTTTAAAAAAGTAGCCAAAGATATACAGTAATTACTGCCAAAAGGAAAGACAACAATGTCAGACAACAAAGAAAATGATCAGAAGGGTTAGTTATATTGCTGAGTAGAAGCGTGTTAACGTTTCACATAATTTAAAACTCATAAATCACCTTTGATGTCCACACTGAACGTGATGGAGTCACCCTTAGTCCTGCAGCTGTACAAGCCAGAGTGGGCCACTTCTGCTGAATGCACAACCAGTTTCCTCACAAAGACATCAGTTATCATATCTACGCCAGTTTGAGGATGGAGCTTTGAACCATCTTTGTACCAGTGCACCTGGGCAGATGGGTCTGACAGCTCGCATTGTAAAACAATTGGACAGCCAGTTTGGATGATTTTGTTCCGTTCTGCATCTGGAATAGCTGAAAACCTCACAGGTGGGGCTATGGATATGTAAATATTAAAACCAATTGTTTAGTCATAATTAAAATAGGTATTTTCCCAGGACAAGACAAATTTAATTATTTATTTGTATATATATTTTGTACAAAGTACATACTACTGTATTTATCTATCTATATACCGGGTATATGTACACATATGCATATACAAGTAATCCCCAACTAACGTGCGAGTTCCGTTCCTACGAGGTACTCATAACACAAAATCTCGTATGCCGGAACCCGAAACACGTGTTGCTCGTAAGTCCGGATATTTTCGGTCGTAAGTCGGAAAATTTATGCTAGCGCTACTACGAACACTCGTTTTTCATCACAAATGTTCATACTAGTTCATAAACATGCTCAGAAACTTGTTTCCAAACGGTTAGCTAACACACTTTCATCTAAAAACACATAAAAGTGCTGTATTTTCTGTATGTTCTTTACAAATTTACTGTTCGTTAGTGAGCTCGTAAGTCCGGAACCTCGTATGTCGATGCGCTCGTAAGTCGGGGAGTACCTGTATGTATATATATATATATATATATATAAAAAAACTCAAAAGTCGAAGTTTTATAAGACACTCAAGCAGCTTACCTTCTACTTCTACATTGAACCTGATGACATCATCAATAGCGTCACAGCAATACACTCCTGAATGTGAGAAGTCTGCTGATTGGATGACAATCCGTCTCATTGTGCCTTCTGATTGGATATGAAGACCATCCATTGTCTGTAGTTCTACCCCATTCTTATACCAATGCACTGAAGTTGAAGGGTCAGAGATCTCGCAGTACAATACAATTGGGTTCCCAACTTCTACAAATTTGTTGCGATCCATTTCAGACATTGGTCGAAATTTGACTAGTGGAGCTGCAAATGTTACAACAGAAAAAAAAAACGTTATTTCATAGCATGAATATTCCTCTTTAAATATTGAAGTATAATACACTGCTGATGTTTAGGCCATCTTTAATTTTTGGATTCAGGCAATAGTTTTTAAAAACTAAACAGTAATGTCTCAGAAAACACTGAAGGAAATAATCACAGTGAATGTTGGGTAACCTACCACATGCTCATGAATTTTATGAACTAAGTTTCAGGATTAATTAAAAAAGTGTCTCATTGGCAGGTTTGGTTGTTTGATTTTTTTATTTATTTTACTTTTTATACGCTACATATTGATTTTGCAACCCCTTATCCACCATATTTTCTGGTTTTCCATAAATTACTTCCATTGGCTGAACAGTTTTTGTCCCCTTTTGCGAGGCAAGAAACACTTTGCTTGTCTGTCTGTCCATATGTGAATGTTCTGAGCATGATAACTTGAAAAATGTGTGAGGTATTAACTTTCATTTTGTTGAGTGGCTACAAAATATAAGAACATTTTCTTTTTGAAAAGTGGGTTGCTAGGTCTTCCCATAGGCTCACCACCTGTGGGAGGGGCCAAAGGGGTCGGGTGCATTGTGGAATGGGTGGTGGCCGAGGGCGGGGACCCTGGCGGTCTGATCCTCGGCTACAGAAGCCAAGTGGCTGGGGAGAGGGAAGTCTGGGCCTCCCTACTTAGGCTGCTACCCCCGCGACCCGACGGATAAGCGGAAGAAAATGGATGGATGGATGGATGGGTTGCTAGGTCCAAATCCAAGAGGGCCACCCCAACATATACTGTATGTAAACCTTGTAAGCTGAATAAAATGGAAAATAAGCAATGGGCAAATTTCCCTTCTGATGTGTGGTTTCATCTAGGTATATGAAAGCTTCCTTTCAAAAATTGGGTTGCCACGCCAAAATCTAAGATGGCCACTGACATAAAATATTAGAACTGGCCACCCTAAAATATCTACCCATGTTTGTATACACAATGAATATCCTACCCACTTGTATATCTTGCACCAAAAACATTCAGATTTACTTGTATTTCTTGTTCAATTCTAGGCCAACAAAACATGCATCTTGTACAAATATGTAATGTAATGTATCTCGAAACATTCACTATGCCTATGCTCTAGGAGACATTGGCACTTGTTCATAGTGAAAAGCAATTTATCAGATATACCCATACAGTACCTACCTTGGATATATAGGGCTGCAGAATCTCTGATACCATGGGCAATAAATGTAATCTCAGCTCCATTGTCTGTATCCCGTACACCTCGAATACGAAGAGATTGGTGGGTTCTTGACCGTCGAATGGAATAACGCTCATCTTCTTGAAGCTGGGTTCCATTTAAAAACCATGTACCAATAACTGAAGCAGAAAGTTCAATGGTGAAAAGAGCATCCTGCCCCTCTGGCACCAAGGCATCTTGTAAAGGAGCTTGTATTCTGGCCACAGGAACTGCAAAAATAAACACATTCGTTAAAAATGTAGTGTTCCTCTTGAACATGTCACTGATTAGGAAAAAAAAAAACAAGGCTTTGTTGCTTTATCACAGTTCTACTGTTATACTAGGGATTACCTAAGTGAACAGTGCGTGGAAACTCAACATTGTTGCTTTTTCCATATTTGTTTACACTGCACATACGAAAACGATAATCGGCTTCACATGGGACGCTGTCACCAAGAATCTCCACAGCAGTTGCAGAGTCGGTAGTTAGACACTGAAGCCACTCCTGTGATCCAGTGCCTACTTCCTGTCGTTCAAGCACATATCCAGATGGAGGGTTCTTTCGTGAGTCCGGAGCAGGAATCCATGAGAGAAGGGCGGCATTAGCACGCTCTGTGTTCATCTGCACTCCAACTGGACAGCTTGGAGGACAATGTCTTGCAGCTTAAACAAAACAATCAAATATACATTCAGTCGGAATATAAAGAATAAGAAATGTACCATTTTCAAAAACATTGAAAACAATAATAGTTTTCTTGCAAATGTTGCAGTAAGTTATTGATAATTGAACTCACATTTCACTCTTAACTGAGAGGACGTCTTTGATCTACCCACAAGAAAAGTCACTAGACCAGAGTCTTGGGGCATTGTATTGACAAAAACTAGGATGTGAGTACGACCAAAGGACTTAATGATGGTCTGGTGGGTTTCACGCAACTCCACGCCATCTTTGTACCAATGAATGTCCATCTCTTCTTTTTCCACTTCAACGCAAAAAGCAGCATTTTCACCTTCCAAGACATCCACTTTTCTTGGAAGTTTTCGCAAAATTGTACCTGTAAAATGGATAATAAAGAAATAAAATAAATTATGTAACCACCACTCTTTTTTTTATACAGTATATATATTTGCTATTTGCTTATGCCTTACATAAAACTGCCTTACATAAAACTTTTGAGTATGTAAGCCATCACAGAAGTTTAAGTTTGGTATCAAAATAAACATTTTTATTAAAGTTTCTCTGTTAAAATGAATGATCTTAGTTATAGTTTACAACAGTCATGCTACAACTATTTGACATGTTGAATCTTCAAAATAATATTTATCCCTTTAGAGGACCCAGGTCAGAGCAATGTTATTTTATACTTTTAATCAACACATACAGTATGTCAGTATTTCATGAAGCCTGATTCATGGAGCACAAGGCTTGTCTAAAAAGAAACATTTAATCCCTTTAAATTCATTCAACCTTTATTTATACAGGCTAGCCTCGTTGAGTCACGGGGACTCATTTACAAGAGGGACCTGTCTCACTCACACCAAACAACCATCCACTCTCACACTCACACCTAGGGTCAATTTAGAGTCACCAATCAGCCTAACAAGCATGTTTTTTGGTAAATGACTGAGTCTATTTTAGAACGTGGACTGAAATGCTCCACCAGTACCATTAAGCTATCTATGTTGTATATCTTTTGGATTATTTGAATCACAGTAAAGGAATACAGGTTAGTACGTTTTGAGCAGATTTACGATTTAGGACATTGTGATCTTAAAAAAGCTTGAACTCGTTTCTTGAAAATGTCTGACTTCTCATTTAAAAGGTTGTAGAGTTCTGAAAATGGATTATCAGTCTTTTACTTATTAAGAAACCCAAAAGGAAGTTAGTTGCCTTTCACTTAAGCACTTTTAATTAGTTATGGTGAAGTATTTTTGTCACTCACATACATAAAATATAGATTTTAGATCTAGAACAACTCATAAGTCTGAAAACAGACAAACAGACTTTAATTCAAGTTATCACTGACATCATTCTGCTATAGCAAATTAGCTATCAGAAGAACATGATGCAATTTATGTATAATATGCCGCTACCGGTGTATGAATGTGTGTATGAATGGGTGGATGGTTGGTATTGTAAAGCGCTTTGGGGCTCATCATAGGGGGCTGGAAAGCACTATATAAATAAGCTCCATTTACCATTTATATGTATGCGTCAAAAAGTGATTGGAATTCACCACTTTGTGCCATAATCAAATGTCTCAGTGCAAAACATGAAGAAAATGTGTGTTTCTTACATCTACAGTGAATCCAACAGAACAAAGCCAAAACAAATTGGAATACTTTTAGTATAACATAATAACCTATTGGAAAAATAATAATAATAGACATTTTCCACCTATCACCAAGACTGCAAAGGTTTTCCATATGCAATAAATAATATCTACCTTGATTCATAGCTTGATTTATAGCTATTTTAAGTGTTTTTCTTTTTTACTCACTTTTTAAAAATCTCCTGGAAAATGTACAATATTTACCTTTAACAGCTACCTCTGCTATACTTCTGCCCCCATCAGGCATCTCACAGAGGTAAATTCCATCATCATCAACTCCCATGTCACGGATGGTTAGTCGTCGTTTTGTTCCCCATTCCTCCATTCCATATTTGGCCCCTGGCTGCAGTCGTCTGTCCTCCAGATACCATGTTATCGGAACAGAGTCTTCTGGAACTTCACACTCAAGAACAGCTAAATCTCGTTCCCAAACTTCTAGATCATACAGAGGCTGCTTAAACCGTACAGGTGGCTCTGGGACCAGAAAAAAAGGAAGATAATTTTTTTTTTTTTTTAAAGAAACATCACATTTACGCTCTTGTAATAACACTGTCATTTATAGTTTCACAGCAAATTCTTGTTGAGCAAACAAAATGCACAAAAATAAGGAGAAAAGTGATTCATTTAGTTAAGGAATAAGAACATGTTGGTGTGTTGGGAAAGGGAATACACTGTTTGTAACTGACACCAACACATGGTACCAGACAGTTGTAAACATCAGAATTAATTTAGTTTGAGTGAAAAGCTCCTCACTTTTGCAATCTGTGCTTTTTTGTTGTTGCTGTTTTGTAATACATTCTGTTTACCATTCTGTGTTTTATTAATTTGCTCTTTATGATGTTTTCTAGAGTTCAGTTCACATCCTTTGTTCCATCAGCTTCTGTACCTCTGTCAGTTCCTTAATTCTGCCATGCTCACACCTGTTCCTTATCAATATTATCCTCACCTGTTGCCACTTACCTAATCAACCTCAGCCTGTTAAAGATTCAACTCCTAGTCCACTCTGCCTGTTTACCCTTTGTGCCTTTTTGAATTTCTTCATTTTGTTTACAGCTGTGAACACATTTTCTTTTTATCTTCTTTTTAATAATTAAAATATTTAGGTGTTACTCAAGCTCCTTGTGTGGTATGCTTTCTTGGGTCTAACTCTTAAATGCCTGACACTAACTTCCTTATTCAATCTCTCAACATCTAATCATTGGCCTCAACTGACCATCTGTTTACCTCTATTTTATTTTATAACGCTTAACTAATAGTATAAGGAAGTCAAAGAGATACTATAATGGTGCAATGAGTTTGGATGGCTTTAGACCATGTGAGAAATAGGATACCCCACTGAAAAGCTTCTATCACATGGACAACCACCTTTTTTTTTTTTTGCCTCGCTCTGGTCGCAAGCGGCTGCATCTGCTTTTCCTCTCCAATTTCCCTTCTCACTGCTTGGCTCTCTGTTTTGTCTGCAGCTCTTCAGCACTCATCTCTCAAACGTAAATTGAGATTATGATTTGGTATCATGGACGATCAACTCTATTGACAAGATTTTTTCTACAAAGCGACAAGGTCCAGGGGAGCCAGCTTGCCCAGCACAGACACACTCGGGGGGATACGTCATGGATTCCTGGGGAGAGTGGAAGGTGATGTGTCTCTCAGTCCTGTCTGTGGAGGATGTTGAAGATGTTTACATAATTGGATTTATCACGGCAGGAGATTTGCTGTTCAGCATCTGCGGAGCCCTGTTCTATCGGAAACTGAGGAATACTTCAGCAGCAATTACGGCCATGTCTAAGCTTCTGAGTCAGTGTGAAAGTTTGATCCGTGCCATGGCCTTGCAAAATCAGCTGCGTTACGAGCTTAACCGTAAGGTGGAGGCGATTTATGAGAATTGCAGGCCACCCGCGGCTTCTGGGACTCGTCAGCGTGGTGGGTTCAACCTAGAGGACGATTCATAGCATGGATCAGTGGAACAAATTCCCACAATTAGACCATTTTGGATTTGGATCATCCAGATGGACACTCAAGGCTGCAGGAAAAAAAACTGTCTGCCTGAAGAAAATCAACAATCAAGCTTACCTGAATCAGACTCCCCAACAGCCTTGGAAATGGGCTGACTATCAAAATTTCTCCTGGGTCATGAGTAACCGAGGACAACAACTGCATCTATCGCACCCCCACCCCAACCCCGGAGAACTTTCTGTGAGCGCTTATCAGCACTGCTGGCTGAAAAACACCACCAGAACTGTGGCTGATCTGAAAAAGGCTCATGGACTAATCTCACTGCCTGGTAGAGGTGTCGTTTCTTCGCCCGAGCCCTACCCTACCCGAGCCCTACCCGACTTCGGGTAGGGTAGGGCCATATTTTTGCGTTTGATTGGCGGGCCGGGTCGGGCTCGGGCTTTGATGTGGTTTTTTTTAATCATACAGCACAAACAAAACTAAATAAAAATGCACACAATATAAAATTGTTTTAATCTGCTTGTAAAGAATATAAGGCAGTAAGTTTACTGATGAGGAAATAATTAATAGAGTGAATTTAGATGGTGAAAACCGCAGCGCAGCCACTAAATTGCGCAACTCAGCCCAGCAGCTGACGTGCGTCAGGTGCACGCTCACGTCCGCACACTGCTCTCATCTGCGGCGGAACAAGTTGCCGCACCTGAACTTCCTGAAGCTTCAACATCAAAAGTCACCGCGAGCAGCGCGCTCACACCTCCTCCATCAAAACAAAGAAGAACAACATCAAGTTCTTTTGCTGAGTGGGAGAACGCAGTGGATGAATCAGACAGTGCATCCCAGCGAGCAGCAGCAGCAGCGAGAGAGTTTTCAGCGCGGCTGGACTCACAATCGATCAGAGGAGGACATCTCTCAAACCTGCTACAGTGGACGCGATATTGTTCTTACATGACAACATGTAAGCCATGTAAGTAGAAAAACTTCTTGACCGATTTCACAGCTGAAGAGGCTGCGCAGCTGACGGCCGCTCCGGCCGGCGCAAACAAAGCCATCTTGATATATGCGCGTTTTATTTTGTTCATGTTTGTGCAGTTCTTATTAATATATTTGTGATACTTTTTATTGTTCTTTATCACTGTTACTGTTATAATTCAAGCCAGGTTGTGCAATATAGGCTGTTTTCGACCATTATTTTTTTTAGCGCTTAATAAAGCTTAATAAATAAACGTAGTGTTTTTTTTTTTTTTTAATCGGGTAGGGTCGGGTCGGGCGGTGATTTCTAGGAAATGAGCGGGCTCCCTCGGGCTTGGGTAATTAAACTAAGGGCTTGGGTAGGGTAGGGCCGTGGATTTCCGGCCCGATGACAGCTCTACTGCCTGGACCTCAAATGCATATGTAATTTGTCTTAACTGTGCTTGTTGGTAGAGTTTTTTGATGTCTAAAACCGTGTCCTAATAGACAAGATGTGAAAGATCTTTTTTGTAATACCACTATCTACCCTCATGGTTCTTCCCCCTTTTTCATATCTAAGATCATTTTTCTGATAAGGAATAAGATGGCCGCGCTGATAATCAGCTGCAGCTTCGTACACTTAGTCCATATTTCGGACGACTGTGAGTACATATTCCCGTTGTACCTTGGTGCAATGTCAATAAAGATATTCTGATTCTGATTCTTCTGACCTGTAGACCTTTCACAAGCTAAGTGACATTTCAGACATCCTGTTAATTCCGGAATTTACCTAAAATTGGTGAATTTCAGACATTTGCAGGCTCAAATTTTGATTTATTAATACATGTATTAATACCTCAGTGTATTAATGGCAATTGATAACCAAATATATTTACAGGGCTGGTGAACTGCTCTAATATTAGTCTATCAAACTAAATAACAAACCAAACATTTGACATTTAACTCATTAAGCATCATACAGTATGCAATCATTAGGGTATAAAGTACCATGTGCATGCAGTCCATACTGATTGGTAGATCCACAGATCATGGTTTAAATTGTAGTATATAAATATGAAAAGCTGATACTAAATTGAAACTTTTTATAGAGCAAAATGTAATGGTAAATACCTGTCTGAGTGTAGTAAATTCTGCAACTGGCTATGATAAAATTTTATAGGGAAAAAAAAATAAGAATAGCACGTTAAACGTGTAAAAGCATGCAGTCAAGCAAGGATATAACTTTTTAAAATTATTTCCCCCCCTCTATTTGGCCTAATACTAGTAAATGATCTCAGTGTACATTTTTATCTCATTGACATCATACTAGCGTCAAATGGACAGAAATTTGATACAAACATTCATAACATCTTACTCAGTATGTTACTCATGGTAAGAGGCATTCCATGCTTGGACTGTGTTTGCATTTATCCTTAGTGTTTCATTTGCATATTTATAAATCAAAAGCTACTGAAATAAATTTTACTTACCCTTGACAGAAAGGTGTACAGCACTGAGTGTTTGCCCTGCAGTATTTGACGCAGCACAAACATAAACTCCATTATCCTTTTGCTTGCAATACAGAACTTTTAGTGTGAAGTACCCATCTCTATCCTCATACAACAAGTAACGCCTTCCAGAAAGTATAAGTCTATCATCTTTCCTCCAGATTATTTCTGGTTTTGGTTTGCCAGTCACAAAGCAGCGGAATTTGGCATGCTTGCCTTCAGTCACTGCAAACATTTTCACTTTTGTTGACTTGGTCATGTTGTCGTCTCTTAGTCGACTTTGTACTTGTCTGCCAGTTCTCTGTTTTCCCTGGTGAATTTTCCAGTGACCATTGTTATAGCCATTACGATTTCCCTCTTCTTCGTGGCCTGGACCTGCATCAACAAGTAGTACAGCTCCTGCTAGAGCTTCTCCAAACTCATTCCTAACTTTGCATGTGTATACACCACCATCTGGAGCACGAGTCTTGAAGATTTTAAGTTGAAACCATCCACCATCCTGATGGCCCACACTGAAATGTGTGCTCTCAAATATTTCATTGAGTTTTCTACCATCCTTTTCCCAGATTACTTCTGGTCTTGGATTTCCCCAAAGCTTACAGGAAAAGACAGCATCCTCTCCACGGCCGACACGAGTGGAAAGGGGCTTGATGAGAAATCGTGGCTTATTTTCCTCTCTGAGCTCCATTTCTTGGGCCTCACCTTCAACCTTCAGCGTGGCAGCTGCATAGGTTTCCCCGATGCTGTTCTTTGCTTTGCATATGTATTGGCCACTATCTTCAATAGTAACAGCTGAAAGGATAAGGTTGAAAACATTGCCGTCTTCAAAAACCCTACATCGCCCTTGAGGGTCAATCTTTTCATTGTTTCGTTCCCAGATGACGGCAGGCCTTGGATCACCACCAATTTGACACTTTAGGACTGCATCCGTTCCACTTTGTACCACTACAGGTCTTGGATAGGCTAAGAAACGTGGTGCACCACCAAACACATCCATTTTTGAGTCTTTGACGATTTCCCTCCACCTCAAGAAGTTCAGGAGAGGTATACAATGTGTTTCACCACAGCAGGGCCATCCAACATCTCCACAGTAGTTTCTAAAGAAAGACATGACAAATAGATTATTTTGCTTAAAAACACAATGTTTATTTTATACCAATGATACCTAAACTTTTAAACTACTGACTCTCAAAGAACCAGTGAAGTCTTGTGACCCCAACTGTTGCTGGTTGATGTGTTATATATTCTTGAATCAAAGAGGTTAACAACGCAAAGAGCCCTAAAATTTATTGTACAATTTTTTAATTTATTTATCACTGCTGTTTCTTAAATGTGCCAAAAAATGTTAAAAATGAATTAGGTATTTAAATTGCTTTTTGAGAAATTAATATACTGTAATCTTAAATGTTGTAATTAAATGATGTAATCTTAAAGACGCCCAATTGGTGTTTTGCAACCCACAGAGGGGTCCCGACCCTAATTTCAGGAACCAGTACTCTAGAAACATGGGAAAACATAATTAAACATTTTGCAAGTCAAACACTGAAGCAAAATGTCATGAGATCATCATAATTTAAAAGTTCCACAAGGAATTAACCCCTTTATCATTTAGAATGGGAAGAAAAACTTTTATCATTCCAGCACTCACCCTCTGCCCCCATGAATGTTTCAACACAAATGGATGGTATGAATATTAGAGCTAATTGAATTAGATCTGTCTGCATGAGAGAAAACACAGCCGAGCAGTAAGAAGAGGAACAGCCCAGTCCTGTTGCAACAGCAGCAACAACACATAGCTAGTACAGCTGGTGCTGTATTTCAGTGGGAAAGTGCTTAATATAGTGTATCCTAAATAAAGACCTGTGAGGGATGTGTCAGGTATCACAAAGACTGCTTGAATCCTGCATGCTCACACAGACACAAACTCACTACGAGACCACCTAAAATACTTTATACTAACCCTAACTAACCTTAACTGTAAAACAACCCTTTTCCTTTAATGTGACAGTGAACATTATTTTTCTAATATCCATAAAATGTCACAGTTCTATGCATTCATTTTTTTTCTGCTGAAATTACACTGGATCTTAAATTCTACAATTTTATTATTTAAATATGTTTATCTGTGCACTTCATGTACGGTATATGTTTTGGAACAAGGAGATTATTAGATTAGGTATGTATGCAGTTCCGAGTTTTACAGAAAATCAGACCTACAAGCTGTTACAAGCTGTTTTATGTTACCCAATTGCATGTGTTTTTCATAATTATTATAGTAGATTATTTAAATCAATTGATAAATTATGACAATCCTGGGAAATGTTGTTCTGGTTGAATTTATACTCCCAAACAGGATTCAGATGCTGGAACGCATTCTTGTTTACTTTTATTTCACGTTTTACATATTTCACCTTTTAAACTGTGTTTAAGACATCAATAAAATAATACAAACCAAATAATAATTATTCAAAATTTTGATTTCTTTTTTACATATATTTAAATGTGTTTTTCCCCCATTTCCAAATTGTGAAATTGTTTTAGTGCTTTCTCTGTTATTGCATTTGTCTATAATTTGTTAGACCTGACTTTGTGAATGTAATTATTGATTGCTTTAGCACCTATAGGCACAATCTCCTCTCACACAAAACAACACCAACAACAAAATGGATTTCAAATGGAAACAACAATATTAAAACATCTGCTCTACTGAAGTTGGAACACAAGAAAAGTCATTGTTATGTTGAAAATCATCAGCAAATTAAAAAATCTGATTTTGTGAACAGAAGTTGCAAATTCAGTGCTTCATCCTAATTAGCCAAACATTAATCAGAGAGTGGGTGAGAGAGAGAGACTGGATTACCTCACCTGCAGCCCCTCAATGTGTTGTGGGTAAGAGAGCATCCAGATGTGGGTGCATTTTATCATGACAAAAAAAGCTCTGCACTACAACCCTGCATCCTCTGATATCCTCTTCTGTTTAGCTGTCAACAAAAAGCCTAAAGTTCTCTGTGGGACAATCTGCTCAAATACAAATCCAACCAAAAATGTCTCTTTTAAAAGAATTCAACGTTACCATGAGGAAAGACAAACAGTGTTTACCAGGCTGTGGTCACAGCTTCAGCAAAACTCGAATATAAACAAATACATTGCAATGTTTAGAACATTTTGAAAAGATTCCAGTGCTGCGACAAAACAACCAATCTTAAAGAATCTGCCAGTGTAATTTCTGCCACCAAACCACACACTGGAATATGAACATTGTTAGTACAGAATTTTAATTGACTTTGCAGAATATTTCATTGACACAGTTTAGACGTTGCACTATAAGTGTCTTTAATATTCCCTATGGAGGTTTAAAGAGAACATATTAAATGCTGTGTTTGCTCGTCTTATTAAATTGGAATGACCTTTGGCACTTGGTGAAGTCGTGCACCCCTCACACACCCTACCTCGCTTCAGTCACCAGCAACCATCATCAACATACATTCCGTGCCTGCAGTCACAGTCCAAGCAGTTCCAAGTTCCAGTAGGTTGAGAATTGTACCGGTAGTTGAATGTGCTAAAGCTGTAATATAGTAGTAGTAGCGTCCTGGGCTGACTTCACTTTCAGAGACATGACTGCCTAAAGATCCAAACTCGGTTACATCCTCACAGTTGTGTGTCCATGAAAACACAAAAAACAAAAACAAATGAAAACGTCCGCACCAGCTTCCAAGTTCAGAGCAGTTCCAAAATCTCCATTTTGTTCAGGCCTAAGACACCCCAACTGTCATTGTTCATGGAATACTGCTAAATGCTTTTGCAGCTGCTGCTGTCTCCTAAAAATACTATGTGCCTTGATGACAGCAGAGGGGATAAGCCAGGCACTTCCATTCACTTGCCAGAGGGGGCTAAAGATAGTCCAGCTGGTCTGTGCAGAGCACAGCACTTAACTTACTTGAAACTTTGCAATAAGAAATGAACTGTAGGGGAATTAAGAGGAGATTTATTTAGAACTTTTTAAAATGGCTAAAAACTTGATCGTAAATCAACAAGTTTACTTTATCATTGTTTTCTGAAATATTTGTAAACTCATGGAAGATTAAAGGTGCTATATGTAACTTTTCTAAAAATATATTTTTAACATATTTCTTCACTCTGTCACTATCTCCTGACCGACTGATGTTAGACAAGTAATCTCTGAAAAACACTATAGTCCTCTGGCTTCTCTACAAGCATTTCTAAAAACCCACAGTGACCCGCCATTAACCAGCCACTAAAAACAGAGTTTTTAACCAGCCAATAAAAAACAGAGCTTCTCATGCCCCTAACCCACTCCCCCGCACACTTTCTCGTTCAAAGGATTGCAAAGCGATGCAGGACTGTTTTGTATGTGACACAAATGTATTACATTCCCCTTCTTCATCCCTGATCTGGACTTTTTGTTTGTTTTTTGCCAAAAGTCAAGTGATCGCTTCCTCCTCTGCTGACTCCATGACTGAAATGATGAGGAAATGAATGAATTTGTCACGAGCGAATTAAACTCGGGTTCAACGTGGCTGCGCCAGGCTCTGCAGATTTCCTGGTGTTCTGGTGTGCTGGACCAGCGCTCCATGTTTTTATTTTATTTTTTTAGAACGTTTTATTAACATATAAACACAGAACATCGCAGCAGCTGCACACATGCGCGTTCACGAAATAGGACATGCAGTGGAGGCGGAGCTATGGAGGCTGAGCTGCAGTTCAACCGAGAGCAAGGAGGAGGGACCAAAAACGTGTCTGTTCAAAATTTTTCTAAGTTCCAAAAACTACATATAGCAGCTTTAATAGCTGGACTAGATGAATATAACATCCATCCATCCATCCATCTTCTTCCGCTTATCCGGGGTCGGGTCGCGGGGGTAGCAGCCTAAGTAGGGAGGCCCAGACTTCCCTCTCCCCAGCCACTTGGAGCAGCTCCTCCGGGGGAATCCCAAGGCGTTCCCAGGCCAGCCGAGAAACATAGTCCCTCCAGCGCGTCCTGGGTCTTCCTCTGGGTCTCCTCCCGGTGGGACATGCCCGGAACACCTCACCAGGGAGGCGTCCAGGAGGCATCCTAACCAGATGCCCGAGCCACCTCAACTGGCTCCTCTCGATGTGGAGAAGCAGCGGCTCTACTCCGAGTCCCTCCCGGATGACTGAGCTTCTCACCCTATCTCTAAGGGAGAGTCCAGCCACCCTGCGGAGAAAACTCATTTCAGCCGCTTGTATCCGAGATCTTGTTCTTTCGGTCACAACCCAAAGCTCATGACCATAGATGAGGGTGGGAACGTAGATCGATCGGTAAATTGAGAGCTTTGCCTTTCGACTCAGCTCTCTCTTCACCACGACAGACCGGTACAGCGCCCGCTTCACTGCGGACGCTGCACCTATCCGCCTATCGATCTCACGCTCCAGTTTTCCCTCATTCGTGAACAAGATCCCGAGATACTTAAACTCCTCCACTTGGGGCAGGACCTCCTCCCCGACCCGGAGAGGGCATGCTACCCTTTTCCGGCTCAAGACCATGGCCTCGGACTTGGAGGAACTGATCCTCATCCCGGCCGCATCACACTCGGCTGCAAACCGCTCCAGTGAAAGTTGTAAATCACGAACTGATGAAGCCAGTAGGACCACATCATCTGCAAAAAACAGAGAAGCGATTCTAAGGCCACCAAAACGGATCCTCTCAACACCTTGGCTGCGCCTAGAAATTCTGTCCATAAAAGTTATGAACAGAATCGGTGACAAAGGGCAACCTTGGCGGAGTCCAACTCTCACCGGAAACGAGCCTGACTTACTGCCGGCAATGCGGACCAAGCTCTGACACCGGTCGTACAGGGACCTAACAGCCCTTATCAAAGGGCCTGGTACCCCATACTCCCGGAGTACCCCCCACAGAACCCCCCGAGGGACGCGGTCGAATGCCTTCTCCAAGTCCACAAAGCACATGTAAACTGGTTGGGCAAACTCCCACGCACCCTCCAGGACCCTGCTGAGGGTGTAGAGCTGGTCCAGTGTTCCACGACCAGGACGAAAACCACACTGCTCCTCCTGAATCCGAGGTTCGACTATCCGACGGACCCTCCTCTCCAGAACCCCTGAATAGACCTTACCAGGGAGGCTTAAGAGTGTGATCCCCCTATAGTTGGAACACACCCTACGGTCCCCCTTTTTGAATAGGGGAACCACCACCCCAGTCTGCCAATCCAAGGGAACTGCCCCCGATGTCCACGCGATATTGCAGAGTCGCGTAAGCCAACACAACCCTACAACATCCAGAGCCCTAAGGAACTCCGGGCGAATCTCATCCACCCCCGGAGCCTTGCCACCGCGGAGCTTTTTAACCACCTCGGCGACCTCAGCACCAGAGATCGGAGAACCCGACCCAAAGTCCCCAGGCTCTGCTTCCTCAGTGGAAGACGTGCCAGTAGGATTGAGGAGGTCTTCGAAGTATTCCGCCCACCGACTCACAACATCCCGAGTTGAGGTCAGCAGCACGCCACCTCCACCATAAATGGTGTTGGTCTCGTACCTCTTTCCCCCCCTGAGACGCCGGATGGTGGACCAGAATCGCCTCGAAGCCGTACGGAAGTCATTCTCCATGGCCTCTCCGAACTCCTCCCACGCCCGAGTTTTTGCCTCAGCAACTAGGGGTGGGCGATACTGAGAATTTTGGAATCGATCCGATACCAAGTAAATACTGTGCTAGAATCGCATACTTCGATACCGATTCCGATACTTGGGGGCGCTGTTGAGCCGCACAAAATTATAACACTGCCAACAACACAAAAACAATGATAAGAAAACAACTTCTATTGCACAGATGTTTTAATGTCAAATAAAAATGCTCTATCAACTAGCTGCAGCAGCAGTATAAAAAATTGAACAGTGTGAGTAACAAAATATTTGCCCATCACCTCTTTTACAACACACAGTTGTTTAAATAAAAGTCACCAGTGCAAAATAACAAAAAAGCAGCAATGTTACAAAAACATAACACTGTCAAAATCACAAAAACAGTGATAAGAAAACAACTTCTATTGCACAGATGTTTTTTGAAAAAAACAAACAAACAAAAAAAAAAAAGTCAGTGTTGCAAATAATGTGTAAGGAGCCCTTTGGGCTCTATTTACATGTTGGAAATGACTTAAAGGTTTTTGTTCAGGAACAGTAACATGTTTACATTTTTCCCTTTAATTACACAGTGTCACTAACTGTCTTGCCTTAGAGAAAATCCTTTCTGCAGGTACAGATGTTGCAGGCAAAGGACAGTATCGATTCCACAGCGCTAGTATCGATTAGATACCAAGTACCACCTTGGTATCGATAGTATCGATACTAGAATCGATACGCCCACCCCTATCAGCAACCACCCGAGCCGCATGCCGCTTGGACTGCCGGTGCCTATCAGCTGCTTCCGGGGTCCCACAAGCCAAAAAGGCCCAATAGGACTCCTTCTTCAGCCTGACAGCATCCCTCACTGCCGGTGTCAGCGCCGGCCCAAGGCATAAGCGAAGTAAGCAGCCGCTTGGGGCCCCAGGGTCACACAAGGGGGCCCCCAAAGAGGAGCTGAGTTTTGTGGGTTTTTTTTAAATTTTTTTTATTATTCTATTACACACAACTTCATCATAAAGTTCAGATTTTTATTTTCATAATGATATATATAACATATATATCATATATTTGTGTGTATATGTATATTTGAATATGTAGAAATCACTCTATGGAAAGAAAGAAATGACCAGTGGTTGGGAACCCCCCTCAGTGGGGCCCCAGTAGAGCACGTTTCACAGGTTTCTCAGCCAGCGCTCCTTGCCGCAATGTGAAGTCCGCATCCAAGCTAATTAAGCACCTGACACGTAACTAATGCTAGATAATGTCGCAAAAAAGGGCATATATCCTTCAGGGGCTGAAAAAGGAAGAGGAAAAAAGATGATGAAGAAGAGAAAAAACGGCAAGATAAAGGTATGTTTGTACAAAGTACATCTCTTTTATCAAAAAATATTTGTGCAGCTGCTAATGGATAAATAGAGCTAGCAACATTGAACAATCTGGACTACCGTGTTTGTACTTGTTAATAACTGAGTTTTAATTTTATGTGAGTTGATTGGCACTACTTTTTTTTTTTTGGCTCAAAACAGCGTTTTTGCTAACGCTTGATAGCAATAATTAAAACTTCACAATACATAACATTTGCTAGTCAAATGTTTTACATCAGGCTATATTGATTAAACAGCTTACTAGTTATGCTTGAGTTGGCAATATGTTGTGGACTGTTGAGCATGATAATTTATGTGACTAAAATAAACAAAAAATTACACAAACTTATGTGAAATTCTGCAGGAGCACTGTTAAAATATTTTGTCAGCGAGAGTCCACATTACCAGGCTCAGCTGTGGGCAGAGCATCAGGTAAGAGAAAGACTCACCATACAGCATAAAATTAATTTTTAGTCATAATTACACTCCAGAGTCTGTAATGAATGTATGCAAGGAATGTGTGTGCATATGTATGTATTTCATCTTATGTCCATCTTCGTCATCTTCAGAACTAAGTGTAGCACCTCATCCTCTGTGCCCACTACAATCGGTAAATTAACTGCATAACATCCTTTTTATAACTCCTACACAACTAACTCATAATTTTTTTATTTACAACGTAAGCAGAAAATAGAAGACTTTGGAGCAACAAATACTGTTTAAACATGCCTGAAGAAAATTTCAGTTTTACTGGCTGATTTGTTTTACTACAAGCAAAAAAGCAAAGTATGAAAGTATTTTTATACTTTTTCATAAAAAAAAGTGAACAACATAATTACAAGTATGATGTGACATCTAACATAACTACATTTTTTGCTATTTTCATCTTAGGTCCATCTCCATCCTCTGCAGAGCTAAGTCTAGCAACTCCATGTGCCCACTGTCTCATCTGTGTCTGCAACTGCAGATGATCTACCTGGTAAGCTAACAGCAAAACATCTTCTATAATTCCTCTTTGAGCTCCAGATCATTTTCAGATTAACAGTTATGTACATTGCAAACATTTTCTGCCCTTTTATGTTATTATTATTCATCATCTTTCTTTTGTCTCTTTCTCAGAAGCTTCCACATCAAAGTCCAAGCCACACCAAGGATCATCAGCTCTGCCAATGGACCCAGCTGAGTGGCCATCTTTCCTCTCAGATGTAAACAGGACTGAGCAGGTGATGAGAGGACCACTGCCTATTAAGGATACCTTTTCCTTCCTCAAAAGGCATGATGGGCAACGTTTTTATTTTTAGAAAGCTTGATTTTACCAGTTTATTCATAGGCAGTTTTATCAATACATTATGTCATGTCTGGCCTTCTGAGGGCATTCATGAACTTGATGTGGTCCAAAATTAAAATGTTTGGCACCCCTGCAATAAATTACATATATACATTAAAAAGGACTGTCAGAGTTGCAATACGTTTTATCAGGTGGGAGAATGATAAAACCATCTGACCGTTGATTGCAGTAATTCACAATATTAGTAGAAACAGAGGGCCCCCATCCAAATTTCGCTTAGGGCCCCAAAGAGGCTTGGGCCGGCCCTGGCCGGTGTCCACCACCGGGTTCGAGGGTTGCCACCACGACAGGCACCAACAACCTTGCGGCCACAGCTCCGATAAGCTGCCTCGACAATAGAGGCGCGGAACACGGCCCACTTGGAATGAATATAACAGTCCATCGCATTCTGTTTAGCACATATGGCATTATGGTTAGCTTTCCCATCCATCCATCAATTTATTTTCTTCCGCTTATCCGTGGTCGGGTCGCAGGGGGTAACAGCCTAAGTGGGAAGGTCCAGACTTCCCTCTCCCCAGCCACTTGGGCCAGCTCCTCTAGGGGAATCCCAAGGCCTTTTCAGACCAGCCAAGAAACATAGTTCCTCCAGCGTGTCCTGGGTCTTCCACTGGATCTTCTCCCAGTGGGATATGTCTGGAACACCTCACCGGGGAGGCATTGTATAAAAGTAGAAACTATCGTCAAATAAGTACAAATTATTATTCTGTTAATCTAATTATTGATATAAGTAATATCCTGTAAGCTGTATTTGGGTCTATAATTAAAGAGATGGGACAGAGCTTGGGCCTGGGTTTTCATTGTGAATTTTTTTTAGACAGACTTGTCCTCAACGTTGGCTGCAGTGTCCCTTCAGCTGTTTAGTGTCGCAACACTCGGCACTCCCACCGCCCAAATTTCAGCTGTTGGAAGAAATCTGATACACCTCAGACCCCTCTGGTCGGTTAGGAAATGTTTTGTGCTCAAGGCTGAACTGCAGCCTAAAGAGCACAGAAGCAAAACAATTATAATATGAATCTTTAATTAGTGGTTTATCATATGCAGGCTCTTTTATTTATCATTCTATTTATTCTAACAGTAATTTGCTTTTAGATGATTCAGCAAAATTCCTCAAAAATCAGCCATACTGGACAGATTAGTTTTGTGATAATGTGCTATTATTTTAACTACTAATGTGCTATTATGATATGCATTTCTGTGCAGTTCAACGGTTTGCTGTTGGAACAGATTTGATCATCATTTACCATGACTTTAAAAAATAAAAATAAGGAAAATAAACTCAATAATAAGCTACGATGTCTGTGGGAAACACAGGAACACTTATATCTGAACTTTTCCCACAGATATTCCAAGTTCCTGACAAACAACCTTTAAATGAAAATACAGGTTTTAAATTAAAATACACAGGGTCAGTTCATGTGTCATCGTTGTTTAGTCAACTATTATAAACGTCTATAATTTTTAAACAGACAACATATTCAAGGGAGTGAACATTATGATAATGTTCTTTTCACATTTCGTTTTTCTACAGCAGAGGTTGGGGAACCGTCCAAACTGTTGTGTAAAATAACAGACATGACTGCTAAAGAAGCCTGTTTTCACTTATTTTTATTTAAAATGCAATAAATACCTCCCATTATAATTTAGCATTCCAGATATATAACTGTACTGACGTCTGAGGGTTGTTTTAGTTCATGTAGTTGCACGACAACATACACTGCTGCTCCATTTGATGCTCCAAAAAAGGACAAATTTATATTAAACGGGGAAAAAAAACAATACAAGTAAGGCTTCACTTCGCCGAGTTCCGTGCAGGAAACCTTGTGTTTGCAGTAACACATTACTGCTGTGATGTAGTGACGTTATGTTCTCATAAAGATGAAGCATGCACCATATGAGTCTTGGCTTTCCTCCTGCTCTTTGTAAGGAAACAGCAGCTTTTACCAGGATTGTTGTCCTTTCTTTTCCTTGACACAGGAATGTGAGCAGAGCAGACATCCACAGAGCCAAGTGCTTGTTCAGACACTACCCTGGAAGCCCACAGATGACTAAGTCCTGCACATTTTCCTACTGAGAATGTTGCGAAGAGACACTTTAAAACAAATCCCCGCAGGTTAACAGGGGTCTGCAACCTTTTTTCCATCAAAACAGCCATTTCTGCCCCATTGCTCATTAGATTAAAAAAGAGACTGGAGCCACAAAACCTGCTATAACTGTGATGATCAACTGGTGGTCCATGGGCCAGTTGGAGTGGGGTTTTCGGACAAGTGGGGGGTGACAGTTTAAGACTAGTAACCAATAATGAATTTGAACATTTTCAGAGTCAGTCAGAGTTAGAGATTCTTTATTGTCGTTCGCACCACATGTGGTACATTCAGTGGTAGAGAAAGTACTCAAACACTGTACTTAAGAAAAAGTACAAATAAACAGACAAAAATGTACTCTAGTAAAAGAAGTACCATATTAATGTTTTTACTTAAGTAAAAGTAAATAAGTACTTGCTTTTAAAAATACTTAAAGTATTAAAGTAAAAGTACTTTCTGAATGAATTACCTTGTAGACTACAATATCAAGTGTGCATACTGTATGTATATTTGCTGTAATACATTAATAGTGTACGTCATTTTAATGAACAATTTTGCATATAGTGCATGTTTTTAATGTGTTTACTCTGTGACACAGTTCACACTTGGACTTGTGATTCTGTGTGTCAGAATTTCAGGGATGACATGCAGAGTTAAATGCCATTAAGCAAAATAGGAAAGAGGAATAAGAAAGAGGAATAAGAAAGAGGAATGCCAACCTTTGCTCTTTCTCTTTCCTTTTTAATTGCACTTTACTACAACACACTTCAACAGCACATCTGGGGGAGGGGGTGGGTGTGTCGGGGTCTAGTAGTGTTTTATTTGTTAAACCCCTTTGCTCCCTGACGGCCATTCTGGGGTGGGGTCTGGAAAAGTGGCAGACCGTCGGGTGATGACCTGGGCTATGGGGTGGTTCGATGCCTGGGGGTTTGCCGTGGGCGGGGCTGGCGCGGCGCTATACCTGGGGCTGCTTGGCCTGGGGTGTCCTGTCCTGACAGCTGAGCACGGGTTGGGCCGGATCTTGGATGTCGGCTCCTCTCAACTCCAGAATGAATCAGCCTATCTCCTGGGTTTGGGTGTGGACTGCCCCATGTAGGGGGCAGGTACATGTCTTGGACCTGGGGGGTATAGAGTGCGTATCGGGATTATGAATGGAATGTGTCGTTATTATATGTCTTTGAGAGGGTGAGGGTGAGGATGAGGGTGGGTCTGTGTGATTGTATCTGTGTATGAATGTCTATTTGTCAGGCCGGGACTTAGGGTGCCCCCTCTTGGATACATCTGAGGCTACTTGGTGATGTGCTCCTGCCACGTGGCCCCCTGGCGGGGTATGCCCTTGCCTACCGGCGCGCTTGGGGCCCCCGGCATCGGGGGTTGGGCACTTGGGCGTATGTCGGCTCGGCCTGGTGGCTGCCTAGTGGGGCTGGGGTCATCTGGTCCTATCGGGCCTGGGCCTGAGGGGTGGGCGTCCCTGGTGCCCGGGCCTTGGCGCCTGGGCCTGGGGCTACGTCGGTGCAGCGGGTTCCGGTGGGGTCCTGTGAGTTTGTCGCTGTTGGCCCATGGGGGTCATTGTGTGTGGTCACTGGTAGGGCCCTCCCGGTTCTCCCCTATGGTCGGATCTGGGGGGTGGGTGTGTGGTTCATCCTGTTCGGGTGGCCCTGGGGGCTCTGAGCTCGGGGTCCTTCTTGGGGTCTTGGGCTCTGGTACCCCCCTTTGTCTGCCTCGGGTCTTGGGGGGCGGACATCTGATGTTTCACAGTCACTATTGAATGTTCTATTAGAGAAGCCTTATTCATGTATGCATGCTTACAACCACACACTAATAGATGCAGGGATACACACGCAGGTATCATATGTAGATATGTAGATGGGTATATGACTGAATATGAATGTATGTATGAGTATATGTGTATATATGTACAGTGGAGAGAACAAGTATTTGATACACTGCTGATTTTTCAGGTCTTCCCACTTGCAAAACATGTAGAAGACTGTAATTGTTATCATAGGTACTCTTCAACTGTGAGTGATGGAATCTAAAACAAAAATCCAGACAAATACATTGTATGATTTTTAAATAATTAATTTCCATTTCATTGTGTGAAATAAGTATTTGATCATCTATCAACCAGTAAGAATTTTGGCTCTCACAGACATGTTACTTCTTCTTTAAGAAACCCTCCTGTTCTCCACTCATTACCTGTATTAACTGCCCCTGTTTGAACTCGTTAGCTGTATAAAAGACAACTGTCCACATGCTCAATCAGTCAGACTCCAGCATCTCCACAATGCCCAAGACCAGAGAGCTGTGTAAGGACATCAGGGATAAAATTGTAGACCTGCACAAGGCTGGGATGGGCTACAGGACAATAGGCAAGCAGCTTGGTGAGAAGGCAACAACTGTTGGTGCAATTATTAGGAAATGGAAGAAAT